>JANHFS010010161.1:0-12441 GCA_032467975.1 Trimeresurus albolabris | reverse complement strand
TTATTATTATCATAAAGAAGACTACATTTGTCCAATGCATGAATGCCCCTGATAGCTATATATAGTGAAATATATTCTGGTTCTGCTTTAGTGGTATTAGGTCATAATATCACTAGATTAAAAGGCCCTCCATTAAACTTTAAGTGATTTCACAAGTCAGGTCAAAATTTGGAAGTGTGATAAATGTCTCTTTCCGTCTCTTTAATGGCATATGCCTGTCAAGACAATTTGCAGTAGGCTCCAGAGAAAACTCCTCTTAAGTGAATATTCCCCAATTATAAAATACTCTCCTGGTTTGCTTACCTGGCATCTAGCCTCATATGTTGTAAATGACAAGTTTAGAATAGATTTATTTAAGAATTTAGCTGGCTTTATTTGCTGTCCCTCCCCCCTATTGCTTTGTGTTCTCATATTTCAGTCTTTCATGTCTTTAGCAAGTTTGCTGCTGTTTTTCTGCCTATATTTAAATTGGTTACATTTGGAGGGAGGGAAGGAAGGAAATTTCTCCTTAAAATGTGAATAATAAACTGAAATTAAAAAAAGTCTAAAGTAATTGCAAATTACAGAACATAATATTTTCTGAATAATTGTATTACTCATGGTTAAAATCAATAAGTAAGCAGCTGTCTGGGATTCAGTGTCTCTAGTTTATTATAAACATTCCAAGCAATCTCTCTGAAATGTCAACTTTTTTCATCATACATATGACTTCTTCAAGAGATCTGGGCAAATAATATGCTTCCAGTTGCCTATTCTCATTAACCAACTTTTCAAGCTGCCCCATGACACTCCCAGAAGCAACATACACATTAATTAAAGTCTGCCATTCATTCAAGCTGAGTTATGGTTGAACAAGTCTTTAGTTTCATCTTCATTTTAGATATTGATCAGTACACATGGGAAGAGGAAAGTCCCAAGGTGACCCATGAAAGATGGCACCACATATCACCACAATCATTATAACTAATAAGCAAACAAAATGTGGCCTGGCCCTATGATATTGGGGATAATCAATCCATATGCCTAAGCTGGTAAATAAATAATATGGAATTTAAGAAAAAAAATGAAGCAGAAATCTTGATTTAGGCTGGAATACTTTTCATAGAATACAAATGAGGATTAGATGCTGGATCCCAAGAAACATGAATATAGATATAGTATTCCATCAGGTTAAAACATATGTTTGTTTAGATAAATAATTCTGGAATTGAATGTATTTATACATACATAAATATTCTCTATCTCTCCTTCCTTCCTTCCTTCCTTCCTTCCTTCCTTCCTTCCTTCCTTTCTTCCATCTACAGGGAGAGTGCAAGATTTTCTTAAATATTGCAAAAACATACCAGAATATATTTGAGGATATATTGGTTGATAAAATATTGTCTGTGAAATTTGTAAATTTGTTCTTTTCATATCAAATAATATTAAATGCTAACTGTCACATGTCCAATTAGAACAGTATAATTAGGAGACCAACCTTTATATCTAGAGTATTAGCATCTATCTTTCTGTCATCTATCTATCTATCTATCTATCTATCTATCTATCTATCTATCTATCTATCTATCTATCATCTGACTTTTGTACAAAATAAAATATGTTGCTTTTCATTTCTCATTCTCCAAAACTATTCTTTCTTTTGCTCCCTATTCTATTTTTACTTTCACTCAGTTCTACTTTATTTTCAATTTTATCTCACATCACTCTGTACTCTATAATTCCAGATTTCAGTATATTATTTTGTTTTATACAGAGGTTTTCTCTTCTCTATAACTTCTTTTGCTTTTTCATCCTTTGTGGGTCTGCTTTTTTCTAATCTCTTAGACCAGGGGTGTCAAACTGCTGGCCTGCGGGCCGGATGTGTCATGCCAAAACCGCACCCACCCCATTGCCATCAATGGGGAAAAAGTTGTGATACATCGCGACACATCATGTGACATTGCAAGTTTGACACTCCTGTCATAGACTTTCTTCAGTCCTCCCCCACTCCTCCTGATCATAGTCATTGTGCTCTTTGTTGACATTTGTTTTCCTGCCCACAACTGCTGCTGTTTCCTAGTTGAGCTTTGGACACTTCAACTCTCATGCAAACTTTTCTCCCCTCCTTCTTTTCAATTCTGTTCCTCTTCATTTTCTTTTTCCTTCCTTCTTCATCTTTCTTTTTCTCCATCGCATCATACTTCCTTTCTCTGCCATTCCCTCCATTTTAGTTAGTTTTTGTTTAAAAAGTCAGCCCATCAGTCAAGAGAAGAGTCCCTAAAAGATAATGGGAGAGGAAGAACCACACCTTTCCTCTCAGACTAATCTCTTTAACAACAACAAAAACACTCTCTGTAATTTGTTTCTGATGTAGAATTTCTCAGGTATTCCAAATTATCTCAGTGTGAAACAATGAATTTAACTGATTTCTTATAAAGAGTTGTGATTATTTGGATTCTCAGAGTGCTACAATGTTAGTTAGACTATTGCAATGTACAGCAGGTTGATTTAGGCTTTAAAAATGCTTACAAGAGATTTGGCCAATCATATTGGATATTCTTATAGAGTTAATTCAAAAATATGCCCCAAAACATGCCTAGCAAACAATATTTTTTCTTCCAGCTTTTGTTTACTAGTTCCTATCTTTTCAAAATTTCCTCCACTTTGTGCTGTTTCCAGTCACTTAGCAATGAGCCATGCTGTGTAGTCATAACCTTGGTAATTATTTTTGGGTGCTCTCCTTCAGGGGAAAGTACTTCTGAAAGTATTTCATCAAATCTGGGCAAACAGCCAGCTCTCATCCCCCTCTAAAGTATGAACATTATAACTGCTATTTAATATTTCCATCCCATTAGTTTTTGGTCTGGTCTTTTAATAGCAGCTGATAAACAATTTCAGCAGCTGATAAACAACATCAGAATTCAGAATGTAAAAACATCTGCACTCACCATTTGAGTCCATTTGGTGAGGAAAGATTATGAGACTTCCTTACATCAGGACTAAAATAAAAACTCAAATACAGTCCCCAATGTAAGAAAATAGTTCTCTTTCAAGTCTCATGCATTAGTATAGGATTATGGGAATCCATCACACAAAAGATAATACATTAATGGTTTCTCTTTCATCTGCTGAAACAAATAAACAAAGAAATAGATTCATAAATTCATTTTTAAGCTGCTGACTTCTTTCTCAATATACCTGATAAATTAAGGTGCAAGCTTACATATTTTCAGCACATATATTAAACAGCTGCAACTAAATACCTCATGAGAAATGTCTTAGTTTCAATCTTGATATCAAGAAATTTGAACATTTTATCCCCAAAGTTTTAAATTCAGAACATTCTGTTAATCTATAAAAAATTGCCCAAATAATTTTCATTAGTTGTTCCCTAGGTCACTTTTGGAGCAAAATGAAAGGAAAGATGAAAGCAAATTCCCATAAAACCAATTTTAATCAATTACACTGCAGATTTTCCACAGAAAACATTATTTCTTTTTAGACACATGTAAGGAATTCATTATTTGCCAGTTCCTGTGGGAAATGACTGGTCTACATCTCTGGGAATCTATAGGCGTAGTACAAGGGAGACAATAATGAAACATGCATTATAATACTGCAGTGAAAATCCTTCCCCTTTTTGTACTTCCATTGTGACATTGCTCATAAGTACTTAAATGTAAAAAAGGTGTTGAGTAAGAGCAACAAAGATGATTAGGGGACTGGAGGCTAAAACATATAAGGAACGGTTGCTGGAATTGGGTATGTCTAGTTTATTGAAGAGAAGGACGAGGGGGGACATGATAGCAGTGTTCCAATATCTCAGGGGCTGCCACAAAGAACAGGAGAATCAAGCTATTTTCCAAAGCACCTGAAGGCAGGACAAGAAGCAATGGATGGAAACTAATAAGGAGAGAAGCAACCTAGAACTAAGGTCAACCACACAAGGGCTACGAAGATGCTGGGTAAGAAACCCTGCACCCCTCGGATATCCAGCCAACGGAACCAGAAGCTGCAGCTTTTGACTTAACCCGTTGGTGAGCTCTGGGCTATGAAATCTCCACTGGCCTTGAACCCAGGCAACATGAAAACCCGATAACAGTCTAGACTGCTTCCACTGGGATTGCAGACTGACCTCCGTGTCCACAGAAAATCTGCACCACAGATAGAGTAAGACTTAAGAGTGTGATTTAAAATTGTATGCAATGGGTTAAAAAGACTTTTTAGACACGGATTGACTTAAGGTTCAAGATTGGTAAATAAGGCGTTAGAGATCTTGATTGAATAAAGATTAATTAAATATGTGAACTTAATAAGATCTTTTTTCTGTATTAATATGTTTGTTGTGGATATAACAATTATTTGGATTGGATTTAAATTTACTGAGTGGGTTAAGAGTTTTACATAGATATTGATTATAGATTTAAAATAGACTAGAAATGTATTTTTGGAGTAATATTCTTGTTTTTAGGAAGGATAGCTATTTTGTAATGGAAAGAAAATAAGAGGGATTTCTGATAAAAGAAGAAATGATATTAATAAATGAATCAATAGATTAAAAAATAGAATACTTGTAAAAAATACAAGAATGTTATGGTTGAAATAATATGTGTATTTCAGAGATAAGGATTATGTCAAGGAAAAAGGGAAAGGCGGGACACCTGAAGTGTTAATAATATGTTTATTTAAACCAAATTGGAATATGGTAATTGTAAATAGTAAAGCTTAAAACAGGATTTGGATTTATATTAGATGAAGGGTTATTGATGATTGTTTTGATTGAATTTTATTGAAAAATACATTAATTTGAATATATTATATTTTTTGGAGGGAAATCGAGAGGGAGTTTTTAATTATTTAATCTGAGTTATATATGTATGATTTTGTTTTTGGATAATTGATTACCCCGTCACCACGTTGTTTCTCAAGCACCTTGTTGTTAAAATAAAAAATCAATAAAACTTGTTTTAAAAGAAAAAGAAAAAAAAATCTGCACCACGGTGTGTCTCCCTTGAACCCGAAGGCTTGCCGTACAGCTTAGCAGATGCATAAACTCAGGTCGTGTAATTTTTGTAATTGCAGACAAGCTAGAAACAGATTGGATATCAAGAATTAGCAAATTGCTATTTCATCAACAAGGACATCTTAGACACAACTTGTCACATTTTGGAGATGCAATTCAGCCATTTCAAATATTAATTTGTGTGACTGCACACTTGTTCGGGGTTGCTCATGAAAGTGGCACTGTGCTGGCAAAGGCCGAAGGGCATGTCCTCTGCCCAGAAAGGCTTTTATTAATCTGCTTTTAAAAAATCAAGAATTATTCTTCCTGCTTTGCAGTGAGAGCAGGCTGTGTCCTTCATTCTTTGGCCCTCAAGTTCACAATTCTAATCAGCTTCTGGGCATTGTGCCCTCAAGAGCATGGAGCTGAGTTCCAGTTCTGTTGGTTCACAGTATCTTGGGGCATACACAAAGCATTTCTCCAGACTGCTTTAAGATCGCTTTCCAAGCTGCTCCTCCTGTTGAAATAAAAAGGAGGTTAAGACTATTTAATTCGTTCGGCACTTGGACTAGCAGTTTGGACAGTTATCCCTCCACCATTGCGGAAGAAATCAGAACTTAACGTTCTTCAGGCTTCTGCACATTTTCACTCACAGAGAGACAAGACCAGCCAATTCACTTTTGCTCTGGCTAAGCCCCAGCCTGAGAAACGGGACCTGAGAATCCGAAGCTTCGCCTGAATCAGAGCCAGCCCCCCTTGTGCCCAGATGCTGCTTTTCTCCCAGCTGCCTCTCGCCCCTTCCCCACCACTGAACTTCAGAAAGCGGATCAGCCACAGAACAAGTGCAGACAAGGTGCCACACTAGGGGACATCTCCGGTAGGAACAGGCATCACAAGGATCCTAGAATAATCGTAGCTACCAAGGCCGGTCCTATGAGCAAATCAGACAAATTGTTCATCCAGTTTGTTGAGGTAATTATTAAAAAGGAGATACAAACTAAGTACAGACTTGGCCTCAGACCCAAAACCCTGTCCTGGCCACTTGCTAATCAATCCATGAAGGCGGCATCCTTAGCTTGCTAAAAATGCCTATTTATAAGAGAAGTCAACGGCTGCAGTCAGCAACGCTGGACTCAGCACCCTGTTCATTGGTCACTTCTTTTACATTTTATGTGAACTGCCTTAATGACAGTTTTGAAAAATAAAAATGGAACTTTTCCATAACTGTGTATACTGTGAGTTGGTATACAGAATTTGCTTCTAAAGACATAGTGACATACACTAGCTTTACAGCTGCTTGAATATTTACTCCAGTGCACCCTCCAATATGTGAGCTTCCCTCCCTCTAAAAGCCAGGCTACCTTGACGGTCCGTGCGAGTTCAGCCAGGGCTGCTTCATACTGCTGGAGGAGAGGCTGAATGGAGGCGCTCTGGATCAGCTGTGGCTGCAATTCTGGAAGACCTGCATCCTTCAACATCTTTAGGAACCTATATTCCTAAAGAAGGAAAGTGGGTTAACATCACAACTTCTCCACACTGCAGCAACAGTGGCCTTCTCCAGCAACCAGCAGGTTCAGTGGAGGTGCACCTAGCCTCCTGAAGAGGTAGTCACTGGGTGCCCAGACATCAGGCCCTGCACTTTCCTGGACCCTGTGCTGACTCATCCTTGAATGTGCCGCTGACACGCACCACTCTTAAGTGGCATGTGATACGTGGCCCCACTGCACCTGGGGGCTGCAGAACACCTTCCAAGGAGGGTCTCCGCTCCTACCTGTCGCTTGAGGAGCAGGCAGAAAGCCAGGCCTGCCTTCCCAGCACGAGCGGTTCTGCCCACCCTAAACACAAAAGGCATCTGGTGAGGAGATGAACAGCCCCCCTCACCTTCCCCAAGACCGAAAGTGAAACTTGGGGCTTTCAGGGAGAGATCAGAAAGCCCCCTCCCCACGTTCCTCTGAGAAAAATACCGGTGAATGTAGGTTCTGATGAACTGAGGGGCATCGTAGCTAATGACACATTTCACACCACCAAAATCGATCCCTCGAGCCGTGGCGTCCGTGCTGACCAAACTGTTCCGGAAGAGACACACAGACCAATTAATCGCTTTGCCCATGACACAAATAATTCAAGCATGACCAGACTCCAACTGTGAGAGCCAGTTTGGTATATTGGTGGTGAGGGCTAGGACCGGGAGACGGTCACTTTTAGTCCCACTTTGGGCACAAAGCCAACTGGGAGACCTTGGGCCAGTCACGTTCTCTCAGCCCAAGGAAGGAGGCAACAGCAAAGCACCCTTGAAATCTTGCCAAGAAAACTGCAGACATTGGTCCAGGCAATCACCAGGATTGAGGCTGACTTGAAGGCACTCAAAATAGCAATAGCACTTAAGACTTAAATACCGCTTCACAGTGTTTTACAGCCCTCTCTAAGCGGTTTACAGAGTCAGCATCTTAACCCCAACAATTTGGCTCTTCATTTTACCAACCTCGGAAGGATGGAAGGCTGAGTCAACATTGAGCTGGTCAGAATTGAACTGCCAAACTGCTGGCAGCCGGCAGACAGCAGAAGTAGCCTGCAGTACCACATTCTAACCACTGCACCACCAAAGGAAAAAAATGCAGCTGTGCTAGTCAAAGCATTGATGGATAAATCTGAGTATTAGAAATTGGAATCAGAAATATGTAGCATTAAGAGCAGACTATATTGCAAAGGCAAGTTGGCAAGATTTTGTTAGCAAAACTGGCGGAGAAGACCTCATTGTTAAAGCCTGAACAGGGAGCCTCCAAAGAGAAGCACTGCCCTGGTTGGGGCCACAGCCTCTAAATCCTGATGCAAAGAGGCCCTGGTGCAGATGGGATCAGCAGGGGCACGGTAACATTTCAGAGCAAATGATGCCAAAACTCCTTTTAGAGAGACTCACAGCTGGATCTTGCCTTGCTCAAACTCCTTCAAGGTCACCTTCCTTTTGCTTGGGCTCAGCTTTGAGGAAAACTCAGCTACCTTCACTCCACCAAAGGCCTGTATTAGCAGGAAGAGTCTGAGGACAGAGAGAAGTGACAGTTGGGGGAGAGGGAACCGGCTGGGTGGAAGATAATGGTTTTGCACAAGGACGATCAGTACAACTGGCAAAGATCCTTGCTGGAAAACCCACAGAGTTGTTGCCAGTCAGGTCAGGCAATAGGAACCAGGGACCCACAACCAGGGGCCTGATCTGATGCAAGACCAGCTTTGCCATAAAATCTCACCTGTGCGAGGTTTCCTTGCTGTTGGTGAAGCACAGCACTTGGGAGAATTTCAGTCTTACCAGGAAATGCAGGAGGAACAGCGGTTTCCAGTTCAGGCTGCATGGGACATAATATTGCTAGAGAGAAGGAAAGGCAGCATTTGCCTGCGAGTTCAGCTCCTTCTGAAGCTGCCTCACTCGAGAGCAGAATATTCTGAAGAGCCTACCCAGGCCAGCCAGAAGCCACAAGGCTAACTGTTTGGCAGTTTTGCTTCGTGTACAAATCTATGAAAATACGTTTTTTACGGTAATACGCTTTAATGATTTAATTCTTTTATGAATTATCCATTATTTATCAACTCTTGCAGCAGCTGATCAGGTATCTATTCCATCCTCAAAGCTGGAAAACAGGGGTGTCTGGTCTCCAAAACCAGTCCTGGCGAAAGAGATGCTTCCAGTTCCTGCTCTATTAGTTTCCTTTTGGTGGCATCCTAGAGTCACATTTTTGAGGACAGTTATATTGACAGTGTGGAATCAATGTTAAGCAAATAAACGTGTTTTCCTAGGCAAGGGCTCCTCTTCCGAGGGCACAAAGCACATGGACAAGATCCAGGGAAGGGACACTTACTGAGAGCCCCTCAGGGAGAATGTACTTTCCCCCGATGCACAGCTGAGAACCAAGTGCATCGGCCCCTTTCCTAGACTGAGCTGGTGTGAAGAGGCGAGGCTGGTAGAGGCCCAACCGCTGCAGCTTCTCGGGGTCCTGCGTCAGAGTGGCTGAGAAGAGGAGCCTCTGCAGAGGGAGCCGGGGGCAGCAAGCCCTGAAAAGGGAAACAGGAAAGGGAGAACCTTCCTCCTGAAAAGCCAGCTTCCCTCTCAGTCCCCCCTCCCCTCAAGGGGGGGGTCTCTGTGGCTCAACGCAGACTCCCTGCAGAAGCCTCTTACCTGGCTGCTGTGGAGGGAATTGGCTGCACCCTTCTGAACAGCCCGGCGGGACCAGAGCCCTTTTCAGCCCGGTACATAGCCTCTATCACTTGCTGCAGCCAATCCTGGTGCATATTGTCAATCATGCGATCTGCTTCGTCAATTATCTGCACTCAGAAATAAGCGGGAAAACCCTTTCAGACACGGGACTCTGGCCTGGCAGGTCGGCAACCATGGCTGGGCTGCTTGCTCCTTCTTGAGGGCAGGATCTTTAGGCACAAAGCTTGTGATGCGTAAGCTGCGATTCCAGGTATTCACTGCTCCTGCTGGCCGCTTGTTGAGCTAACAAGAGCCCAGCCAGCCACAGGCCTCGCTCCCAATTTACAGCCCAATCAAAGGAGAATACCAGCAGAAATATGCTGGGAGCTGCTGAACTCACGTGTTTCGTAATAACTCATGTGAATCTGCAGAAGTAAACCTGAAAGCCCCTTTGCCTTGGGGCACAGGAGGAATGCTGGTGCTCTCCCGGTGGCTGCTCAAAGGCACGGTTTTGATTTAGAACCCCCTTTTGGGAGTTGCCCTCACCAGAAAACGAAGCTCTCGCAAGCTGAACTGGGGACTCTGCTGGAGATGGTCCACCAGGCGTCCTGGGGTGGCCACAACAATGTCTGCCAGACTACGAAATCCCATCAGCCTGCCCAGAAACAACAAGGCAGAAAAATTAGTAGCAGCACCCTTGGAAATGCTGCTTTGGGTCCCATCCAGATGTTGATTCACCCTAGACCTTGACTGCTTTCCTATCTCTTTCTAGGAATCAGAAAGCATCGAGCAAATGGGAATTGACAGGACAATCAGCTATGAGATTGCACAAAATATCACATAATTGGGCAACAAAGATCAAACCACAACACATTCAAGGTCATGTCAGGGTTAAGGATTCACAAATGCATATATACAGCAGACTTGGACCTTAGTTACCACTCGCAGACAGTCCTCTTTTCAGGGTCAGAACAGCTGCAATTGACTCCTTAGGATGGTGACAAATTTTGTATCTCTTTATTCAAAGATAACAGGCCAAGGCAACAAGATTAAATCAATGCATGGGTCCAGGAGAACGTGGACTTACGTTGTCTCAACAAGGGACTCTTGTTCTTTCGCGAAAGATTTCTGTCCAGTAAGCTGGACAACTTTCAGCCCAGTCCCATCAGTGTAAATGTTGAATATTTTAGTCACCTATCAAAAGAAGTCAATGTTGAAAGAGAGATGAACAGGGAGAAGATGAGCATGTGAACATCAGGGAGGGAGGGAGGGAGGGAAAATAGTAAAGGGAATGGCATCTCCACATCCCATCCTTTCAATGTAGCCAGAGGGAGGCCCAACATTAGGAATACCCAAAGGCTCTGCAGAGAGGTCATCAGGACCAGAGAGAACATCTGGTATCCCATTACGATCACCAGCAGCCAGGAGAGCTGCTGTTGTTCTGCACACTCTGCTTGAGGGTCAGGAGACTCTGTGCCTCAAAGTCATCTGGGAGCCCAGCTTGTGACTCCCCTGGAGGGAGGGGGGGCAGTGAAGCAGCCATAGCAGAGATTCTGCACGGGAGACACTGGAGTGGGATTCTCTCCAAGGCAGGTTCCCTGATTCTGCATTGCCTTCTTTATGAAACAAAAGGAAGACCTGCCAGGGATGTGTGGAAATCAGGCTCTCTATGGACAACTTGATTGTATTTTTTTCTCTTTCTAAAAAGGAGTATTTGTTGCATTTGTTTTTTAAAGTATTATTTGTTTTTACTGATCTCGTAGGAAACTTCTTAGTGCAGGGGGTCTGATGACATTATCTAGCCTGGAAATGAAATATCTGGAGGAAATCAAGAAGCTCAGAGAGCACCAAGAACTCAACTGTCCCGAGCTTCTCCTATTCTCTTCTATTGGAGCATCAGTAATAACAACGGCATCTCCCACTACGCTTTGGGCACCTGGCAGGCGGTTCTCAGGGCAACCATGACAAGCCACAAGTCTGCCTGCCAGTTTTATGAGGCTCCACTGCAGATGCACTAACACAGTGTGAGCACAGGGTTGTAGCAAAACCTTCATTTCCTGGGTTCTGTCTCTCACCCAGGACCATTCTCAAGGTAACCCACTCCAATATTCCTCTGCGTGGAGAGAAAAAACAGGGGCCACAAAGACCCTCCTGCCTTCAGATGATACCTGCTGGGCCAGCTCTTTGGTGGGCAAGACTGCCAGAGCCCGTACATGGCAGACAACGCAGTCCAACAGGGCCTGCCAAAACAAAAACAGGAGATCAGAACCAGTCTTAGGGTTCTGTTACATCCTCCCAACAAGTACAAAAACCCCAACTCCCTCTTCAGAGAAATACAGGTACACAAATGTTGTCCTGAAAGATGAGCTGAGAGCTGCCAGAGCACTGACCACAATTATCAATTGCTATTATCCCTTCAGATGACCTGCAATATTCCTTTCACTCCAGTTCTTCTATTTCATCTTTCAAAGGTACTTAAAACTCTCTACAGAACTTTCAGTTTTAAGGTAAGAAAATCAAATCTTTGCAATTAAATTAAACCTAAATACTCAAAACATAGAAATCCTAAAAGCCAGGATCCAGTTTTCTTTGGATGCTTCCACTGAACACCTCTGGCGTTATCATATGCTTCGCAGCATTGGCTTTGGATCCTGGGGGGGGGACACTTTGGTCCTGGATGATGCCCTGCACACCCCCAGACACAATTGGCAGGGCTCGATTCCAGCTGAAGCTCACCTGCACCACCGGAATGACGAAGGCCAATGTCTTGCCACTGCCGGTGGGGGCTGAAACACAGATGTCGCTTGGGGGGTGGCCACCCCTGCCAGCTAAGGCCCCATTGGGCCCACAATCCAAGATGGCGGGAATCACCTTGGCCTGAACTAAAGAGGAGAGCGGGAAGAATTAGTGGATTGCCACCCAACAGAAGAACACTTGAGAAGAGTTTCACACAAAAACGATAAAAATGTCTCAACCATCCATTGATATGAAGAAAACCTTGAAATATTTTAGGTGTTTGCCACAGGCAGTAACAAAACTCAAATAAACACTTGGTTGAGAGATCCTTGGTGCTCTCTGAGCTTGGTCGTTTCCTTGCAGACATTTCATTACCAAACTAGGTAATATCCTCAGTGCTAGTAAGGAGTGGGGTTTGCTCTCAGTTGATGTTCTAGTCCAGCGGTTCTCAACCCGTGGGTCGCGACCCCATTTGGGGTAACACCTTTGCCGTCATTCAATCGCATGGGGGTCACGGGTCCCAGATTTTGGACACACTCTT
>JANHFS010010153.1:9945-23374 GCA_032467975.1 Trimeresurus albolabris | reverse complement strand
ATCGCCTGCGCTATTAATAGAGCTAAGCGGTCCTCCGACGGTAAGCTGATCGGCTCCTCCTGGCGAAGGCCCGCCGCTGTGGGCGTGAAAGTAGCCTCAGGGGCTGTAGATACCGAACTATCTAGCCTAGATCTCTTTTGTGCCCTGGAAAATTCCTTTTCCAGGGCCTGGTGTCTCCGAGTAGCCAGTTTTTCGGCCTTTTTTGAGGATTTGCTGGAGGCCTTGCCCTGAGCTCTGGCCCTGCTGGGTTCCCCCGATTGGGATGGAACCGAGACAGGCCCCGCTGATGAGGAGGGCGTTCCACTGTTTACAGAGGGCCCTGTTGTCTCCATCTTCCAGTAACACAGGAGTCGCAAGGAATCCCCTGGTACTAGGAAGGTATCCACTGGGTGAGCGAAGAGGCCTTGGGAAAATGCGCCCGCAGCTTTAGCTCAAGTGAGACAACGCTGATAAGTCCACGGACAACCGGGCACCGTCAAGTGATGCCAGGAGTCCGGACCAATGCAAAGCAGATAAGGCCAGGAGCCTGGGGTAGAGGATCCCCTGGTATCTGCAATCGATCCTTCTGAGATGTGCTATATGATGGAGTCCAGCGCCCTTGCAGGGTGCTTGCCCTGTGGCAATGCTCAAGGAGGAACTGGTCAGAACCCAGTACTCGAGACAGCCGGCCCGGAAATAGCTACTCTGGTTGCTGGTTCCTAAAATGGCCGCCTACGCTGTTGTTTTACTAAGATGGCCGCCTACCTAAAATGGTGGTCAGTTGTCAGCCCCAGCACGCTGGGAGCCTCAAGCTAACTCTCTGTTATCAAGGGAGCCTACGGAAGCCGCTACCTGAAGCTGACAATGAAGTTGAAAAGACCCCCCCTTTTGATAACTTCCTAGCGCTTTAGGTTTGAATCCACGCGGCCAAGATGGCGGCCGCGTGAGGAGTTTAATCTAGAAGGGCTTCGGCCTACCGCCTGAGTGAACTGCCGTTTGCTCCTTTCCGATCGTCCCTCGATGTTCCGATCCTCCGCGGCCCAGCTGCTAAGCGCGCTTGTTAATTGCGCGCGCGCGCGTTCCGCCTTCAAGCCTTGCCTCAGCCTGACCGTCCGAACGAGTTGGCCCGTTCCAGCCGGCAAGCGCGGCCGTTAATGGCGCGCGCCCGCTCGGAATCGGAGAGCTCGGCTGGGAGTCTGAGAGGAATCCCCTTGGGCGGCCTCTCAGCTGTAGTGCGGCTTCCTGAAGCCGCCGGAGCCGCCGCCGCGCGCTCCTGCGGTTTTAGTCGGAGGATCTGACAGCCGTCAAACTCCTGAGGGGAGAAGGGGAAAATATTCCCCTCTGGGATCGTGACCCGACCCAATTGAAGTTTAAAGGGGAATCCCTTAAATTCAGTAACTAATTAATTTTGGTATCAATCCTAATTAGTAATTTAGTAATTTATAATTAAGTAACTTTGCTATTAATCCGAATCAGGATGAGACAAAGGAGATGGAAAATCCACCAATGATTGCTACTACCTGCCTATAGATCAGATCAGCCAAGTACACGACCGTTCATGGGCAGATCAAGTCAAGACTGGGTGACAGGCCCATGGACGGGCGTGGCAACTTTGGCTGACTTGATCTGATTGGGCAGGAATACAGTCACAACCCATTGGTGGATCCTCCATCTCCAAGTGCTGGAGAAACAGAGGAGGCTGAAGTCACGTCCCCAGTAGCCACCTGCTGAAGGACCCTCCTTCCGAAGGAAGCGTCCGCAGATGCAAATCAGTCTATCTTGTAATGCCGTACAAATGGGGAGGGCGATGACCATGTCGCCGCCCTGCAGACCTCCTCAATAGAGGCCTGTGTGGCCCATGCCACGGAGGTCGTAGCATTGCGAGTAGAATGTGCCGTGACACTGGCAAGGAAAGTGACCCGTATGCCTCCGCGATGCAAGCCTTGATCCACCTGCCTATGGTTGAGGCGGACACCTTCTGCCCGCTAGAGGCATGGTGAAAGGAAACAAAGAGGGCTTCATATTTGCGGAAGGGTGCCGTTCGCTTGATATAGTAGCGTAACGCCCTGCGAATGTCCAGTGTGTGCCACTGCTGTTCCAAGACATGAGACGGATTAGGGCAAAAATCTGGTAGAACGATTTCTTGGGCCCTATGGAAAAGGGTGTTGACCTTAGGGATTAAGGTAGGGTCCAATCGGAGGACCACCCGGTTTTGATGAAAGGTGCAGAGGTCCTCTCTGACCTCAGAAATGCACCTGGCTGAGGTGACAGCGACCAGGAAGGTGACCTTGAGGGACAGAGACCTCAGGAAACAGGAACTGATGGGCTCAAACTGTGATTTGGTGAGGGCCCGCAGGACCCGTGGCAGGTCCCAGGAGTGATACCTATGTACCACGGGTGGTTTAGTATTGGTGGTGCCCTTGAGAAAGGAGCGTATCCTGGGATGCTGTGTCAGGGGCACTGAATTGGCAGTAAGATGGACAGGGCCGCGACCTGCCTATGGATGGTGTTAGGTGCTAAAACCCTGTCTAGGCCCTCGAGCAAGTATTCCAGGATTCTCGGGATTGTCAGGTCCGAGACATCTAGTAGCCACCTCTCGCACCAATTGCAAAAATTCCTCCATGTGGAGTCATAGATGCGATTAGTCACCAGTTGGCGGGAGGCCTGAATCATGGAAATTACCCTTGTGGGGTATGATTCCCTGCTCAGGATCTGGCATTCAAGTGCCATGCAGATAACTGCAGCCATTGGGGTTCTGGGTGTTGTAGAACTCCCTGGCTGAGAGACACGCGGTGTGAGGGAATCCTCCATGGAGAGGAGCTGGAGAGATTCACTAGGTCAGTGAACCACGGCCTTTGTGGCCAATATGGGGCCTCCACCCATTCCTGCAACATTTTGTGGATGGTTGCCGGAATCAGAGGGGGGGATGCGTAAAGCAGTTCCCCTGGCCATGGGCATCTGAGAGTGTTCGCTTCCTCTGCCCCTGGAGGGAGTTGGGAGTTGGTTGGTGAAGCGAACAAGTCTATGAGTGGTTGTCCGAACCTCTGCGCTATTTCCGTGAAGAGGTCTGGATGCAAGCGCCATTCGGAATGGTCTATGGTCGACCTGCTGAGGAAATCCGCTTGTCGGTTCGCCTCCCCGAGATGTGTTCGGCCCCGAGGAAGGACAGGTTGGTCTCTGCCCAGGAGCCCAATGCCTGGGCCTCGGTCATGGGGGCCCTGGATTGGGTGCCCCCTTGCCGGTTCACGTGGGCCTTTGCCATCACGTTGTCCGCGAGGACTGGTACGTGTTGCCTCACCACCCTGTTGCAGAAGTGGTGGAGGGCCAGGTGTATGGCTCTGAGCTCCAACCAACTGATATTGTGTTTTAGATCTGCGTGGGACCATTGTCCCTGGACCAATTGAGACTGCAGGTGTGCTCCCCAGTCAAACAGACTGGCGTCCGTCATAAGTGTGAGCTGGGCGGGTTCCTTGAAGAGTGACCCTCTGGCTACAGCTGACAAGGCCCACCACCTGAGAGACCGCAGGGTTTTGGGGGGGGACCCTTACCCGTTGGTTGGAAGAGCTGATGCCCAGCCTTTAGAAGGAGAGGAGGAACCATTGGAGGACCATCAAATGCAGTCTGGCCCAAGGGACTATTGCAATGCATGAGATCATCTTCCCCAGGAGCTGGGAAAGCAGTACCAGTGGTACTACTTGTTCCCTGAGAACCCTGAGGACCAGGGACCGGATGCTGTTCCGATGCTCCTGTGACAGATAGACCTGACAACTGAGTGTGTCTATGACGGCGCCCAGGTGTAGGAATCGGTGGAGGAGACGGTTTGACTTTTCTGAAAGTTCACCGAGAACCCGTGCTCCTGAAGGACCTTGATCAACAACGTTAGGTCCAACTAGGCGGCCTGAGGGGAGGGTGACTGAATGAGAATGTCGTACAGGTAACACTGGACATGCACCGGTACCATTCGTAGGTGTGCAGCCAACACCACCAGGACCTTGGTGAACACCCTTGGAGCTGATGAGAGGCCGAACAGGAGGGCCCTGTATTGGTAGTGATGACCCGCGTAGCAGAACCTGAGAAACTGCCGGTGGTTGGGGAAGATGGGGATATGGAGATACGCTTCCGTGAGGTCTATGGACGTCAGGAAGTCTCCGTTCCTTACGCTGCCCAAGATGGACTGAAGGGTTTGCATCTTGAACTTTCGACATGCGATGTGGTGGTTCAAATCTTTGAGGTCTAGACTCGCCCTCCATCCCCCCGAGGCTTTGGGAACTACGAAGAGGATGGAGTAGAATCCCGCCCCAATTGTCCGGCTGGCACCCGTTCTGTGGCCTTTATCTCCCGGAGGTGTCGAATGGCCTCTCGCATGAGGTTGCTTTTGACGGGGTTCCTTGATTGAGGGCAAGGAATGAAGCGACCTGGGGGACTAGACACGAATTCCAGGGACAAGCCATATCGAATGGTTTGGTGAACCCAGGAATCTGTGGTAATGGCTTCCCACTGGTGGGCGAAGAGCGCCAGCCTGCCACCTATGGGGGGGCAGCTCGAGATTCACTTGGACCTTCTATAGGGCTGACCCCCTCAAAAGGGCTGTTTGCTCTGGAATTGATGTCTGGGTCTGGGGGCGGTCCTATCTGACGGACGATCCTGTCTGGCCGTGAAGGGGCGGGAGGACTGAGGAAGGCCTGTGGCCATTCCTGACCGAAAGGACTGTCTGCAGGTGTACGGGTCTGCTGGAGTGGACCAGCACCTTCCACTTGTCCTTATTTTCGATCAAATAAGGAGCCAGGGCCTCCCTGAACAGTTGACCACCCTGATAAGGGGCCATAGCTAGATGCTACTTGGCCTTGGGATCAGTTTGCCAGTGTCATAGCCGGTTTGCCATAGCATCCTGCATGCTGAAACATTGGATGCTATGGTTCTAGATGAAAACCTGGCCACATGAAGCGTGGCATCCGAGATGTACTCCGATGCTGCAGCAAGCTTGCTCAGGTCCTGTTGGGTGTGTACCTCCTCCTGGGGAAGCCTGGCTTGTAGTTGGCGGAGCCAGAGTAAGGAGGTTCTGGCAAAGGATGCGCAAGTGGCAGCTCTCATCGCCCATGCCGCCTGGTGCGTCCTGCGGAATGCGAGTTCCCATCTCCTGCCATCAGCTTTTAGCACCTCTGCCATATCCCGACACTGTGGATGAGGACAAGAGAGAGCCAAAAGGTTCATCTACCGTTGGCATCTTGAGATCCTGTGTCTGGTCTGGTGCTACACCGAATTGGTTTTTTTGTCCTTTCCCCCCAGAGAGGGAAAGGTGCCAGGCGATACCCATTGTTTCCGGATCGCATTGCGAAAGAGCGCTGGGTAAAGGACGTGGTGCTGGGTCACAACAGGTTCGAATCTGAACAGGGCGGTGGGTCTGGCTGTGGGATCTGATCAGGACCTATGTTGGCCGTGGAGCTGGCTCTGCAGAGCAGTGGCAGAAAAAAGGCCGGGTTGAATAGCCCTCCAAATGGAGGAGGGTCTGGGGGAGGGTCTTCCTCCTCCCACCAAGACATGTCAGGTTGGTCGTCCTCTATAAGGGATGAGGCCCTGCTATGATAGGACTGGGACAGAGAGGAAGGACCCTGATAATCGGGTGCACCTGACTGAAAGAAGGGTGGGGGTATGGAAGCCAAGGATTCAGGCCTTGGCCCGTGGTGGGACCTGGTGGCAAGCGCCCTGTCAACCGCCTGAGCGATCAGGGCTTGGAGCCGATTCTCAGGAGAACCTTCGGGCTCAGCCCCCGAGCCCTGCTGCTGTGGGAGTGAAGGTGGCCTCTGAGACAGAATGTGTGACCTGCGGTGAGAGTGATGATTGTTGGATCGATTGGACATGATCCATCCTGGGAGAAGGAGGGTTCCCCTCCGGGAACCAGACCCCTTGAGTAGAGGAGGAGGGTACCAAGGGGAGATCGAAGAGCGCGTCCTCTGATCGGTCCTCCTTTGCCCTGGCCTGTTTCTGAGCTTTGGAGAATTCCTTCTCCAATGCCTGGTGCCTTCTGCTAGCCTGTTTCTCTGCCAATTTGGAAGGCTTCCTTCCGGAAATGGTCTTGGCCTTGGCTTTGATCCTACCTGCTGCCTCTTGTTGGAGGATTTCTGCCTTTTGCGGTTGGTGGGTGGGGAGGCGGTGTTCTTAGGTTGAGACACCATGGACTCCTCCATCCTGAGGTGAGCTATCTCAGCGGTACCGAGAGGGAGCTCTGGCAGGGGATCAGTTGGCGAGATAGGCTCAGCAGGTAATTAATTGTCCTGCTCTCCTGACCACCTGACCGGTAGATGAAACGGATTGCTTGTCCCACCCTTTGGGGGTCCGGTCTTGTCTACAGCTGCGGCGAACCTGCTTGCTCGTAGATCGCCTGATGATGCTAAAAGGGGGTGGTCAGGCAATGAGTTGCACCAGAGAGTGTTTAGCAGAAGCTTGATGAATTGTGGATTTGTATACTTTAATGAATATGAATTTAGTATTAAAATTGTGGTTCCGGTGGACCTGGCCTGACAGTGTGGGCCTAAGTGTTAGTAGTCCGATGATCGGATTTGAATCGGAAGAAAGGAGGGGGAGGGATGGCAGTCCGATGTGGAGATCGCTGGCTATGGCCTGCATAGCCACACAGTCCTCCCTTCCCTTTGAAGGAGAAGGGAAACCGATAGAGATATCTTTGTTCCTGGGGAGGCTCAAGCCTCCACCGGGAACTTCTTGGTTTGCGGCAGCCAAAATGGCAGCCGGAGCAATTCGGCGCGAAAAAGGAAGAGCTTCCGCTCTATTGGCAGGAAATTTGAAGGAGACGGAAGTGTCTTCTGCTGCTGCGGTGTGCTCCAGCGTCCAAAATGGTGACCGGAGCGAACTGGCATGGCAGCGAGGCGTCCGCTCGGCTCAGGAATGCAGCGAGAAGGAAGACCAACAAGTAAAGATCGCTGTGGCTAAATGGAGCTCGGAGGGAAGTTGGCAAGAAGAAAAAACTCCCAAGGTACAGCGGCCGCCAATCTGATGGGATGAGGAACCCAGCCGATTCCTCGATTCCATGAACGGAGAAGGAATCTCACCCCCCCAGGAGCCCAGCCAGCTCCTTGATTCAGTGGAAGGACGGAGAAGGAATCCCCACCACCCCCCAGAAGCCCAGCCGGCTCGATTCAGTGGAGGGACGGAGGAGGAATCCCCACCCCGCAGGAGGTCTGGATAGGTTCTGGCTGCAGCGCTGGTCCCAGCGCTGCACAGCTAAAGAGGGCTTTCCCTTAGGAGGGAGCTGAAGCCTCAGCACTAACCCCAGATCTGGGAAGGGAAAGAAACTACCTTCCCAAGCCTTCTACAGACTATTTCACACAGCGCTGATCCCAGCGCTGTTGAAATAACTGTGGGTGTGAAAGAAGCAGAATCCACCAATATATAATCTCTACTACCTGCCTTAGACCGGGAGCCAAACTTGTCACGTCCGTTTGGGCTGAAGACCAAGTCAAGACTGGTGGCTTATCCCAAGACAGGCGTGGCAAGTTTGGCTGACTTGGTCTAATGGGCAGGAAGGCAGAGCTAACCCATTGGTGGATTCTCCATCTCCGGTGCTGGAGAATTCAAAGCTATATATGGAGAAAAAGAAACAAGATGAGGAAACTAGACACCAGAAAGTCTTCTCCAATCAAGAAAGGGAACATGCAAGCAATTAAAATATGTTCTCCATTCAATGACAGCAAAACAAATACTTCAATGAGCCTAGAAAATTTAACTGAATGAATCTAAGATAAGGAAAAGGTCAAGAATGTACTCCTTTCAGTGAGTAAACTCTTCTTTTTCTCTTCAATATGTTTCCATTTTTTTCACCTTTTTATTTTTAAATTTGTCTCACATATTTTACCAGTGCTAATGTAGGCCCACTGCCTTTTTCGTGTATCCATTTTAGGTATAGATCTGGTTGAAATATATGCTGTTCCCGATTCTTTTTTAGCATGTGTGTGTGTGTGTGTGTGTGTGTGTGTGCATATATATATATAAAATACACATACACATACTGCCAGCTTCACTTCAAGCAAAATTTGAAGCAAAGCTTAACAAAATGCATTTGAGCTTACACATCAAAACCAATAAACATTTCTCTTGCTGAAAAATCCTTGTGAGATCCAGCAGCCAGAATGTGTAAACTATTTAGCTATAACATGTTGCCCAGGATACACTATGAGGAGGCTTATGGATATACAAGAGCTGTCATAATCAAATATCCAGATTCAAATCTCATAATTAATTGGACAGCAATTAATCAGAGAAGACTTTAACATTGAGATAGCATGGCACCAGGAGTGGGCAACTTCTAACCAGATCTGTTTAATTTAATGTCTGATCCAGTACAACATCTCTTTGGCTTTGATTTCTCAAAGAAAATCTGGACAGCACTGAACTATCTGAACTAACCATGGCAAGTGCCAATATTGGAAATATAAATGGGAGCTGGTTGATAATCCTAATTGTGACTGTGGGAATGTTCCATAAACTTTACATCATATTGTGACAGAATGCCCCCTGAGAAGATTCCCTGAATCCCTGCATGATATACATCATCTCAAGGGCTACCCATTGGCTAAATATATCCAGCCACAGGTTTACTCACTCCGGTTACTCCTCATAATTTAATTTTATTCATAATTTTATCCATTACTCATACTGTGTGTTTTATATTTTGATACACATTTTATGTATTGTTTCTGTGGATTTTATGCACTATGCATAAAATAATAACATGTACAATAATGGCCAATTTCATGCAAAAGATCACCAACCTCATTTCACCTTACTCTAATGTGCCTGACTAGTCTTGATACTACCATAAATCTTCCAAAGTTTCAGATTAACAGCAACAGGAATTAAATTATTATGATAATTTCAAAGAATTGATTTAGGAAAGTCTCCCTTATTACTCACTGCTTTATTTCTTCCTGGAACAAGAGATAAGAGAAGATCATTACAGTATATAATTGTGCTAGGTTGCTAGGGTATTAGGTTGCATCCAGAGACAATCAAAAGTCCTGATTTAATTTTTGTTGAAGAACAATTTCAATATTCAATATTTTCAAACTGTATGCTTTAGACCAAGTGTGTTTAACCTTTTGGCTTATCTGGACCACAGTAAGTGAAGAGGAATTGTCTTGGGCTGCATATAAAATATATAATACAGTTAATGAACTCTGGTGTGCATGTGTGTGTCTGTGTCTCTGTGTATAAATGTTAAAGGTTTATGCGCTTATGGGGCCACATTACTACCTATCCAGGGCTGCATGCAGTTGTGGGCTGTGGGTTTGCTCTAGACCTTCCATACCATGGTATTACAAGACAGGCTTTAAACCTATAGTTTCTTTAGGTAAAGAAAATTGCATGGTTCTTTGTAATTTAAATCTTTCATAATATTGCAGAATGGTTTGAAATGTTGCCCTGGACTCCAATTTCTATATGTATAAATGATTAGTAGAGGAAAGTTCATTCTTTTATCCTATAGTTAAAAATCACAACAATGTTTATAAGCTGCCTAAAAGAACTTTAAGCACAGCTATGAGTGTTTCAAATAGGAATGCTGTTTATGACAGTCAATAATTGTCACGATCCTGAGAAACTTGTTGAGTCACTTGTTGTTGCTCACTTGAACAGACTGGACACTGTCTGTTGGCCAATTAAAAAAGACTAACACCTTAGCAGTGGTGCTTGGAATTTTACAGAAATATCTTTCTGAAAGACTGCAATGAATAGTGTCAACCTTGCAAAAGGCATAGAGATGATAACACAATGTAACTTAGTGTTTCTCAAACTTGGCCACTTGAAAATGCATGGACTTCAACTCCCAGAATTCATGGCTGGCTGGGGATTCTGGGAGCTGAAGTCCACACATGTTCAAGCGACCAAAGTTGAGGAACTTTAATCTAGCTGATAAAAATCCAGTTCAATTATGCAACAGATGAAAGAATTGGAGCAGTCAGCTTGCAAATCATTAGAAAGCGCAGCCCTCTTGCAAAAGTTTTGCAAAAAGAACTCAGAAGAGCTAAGAAAAAAAGGAGAGATGAATAGTATAAACAATTCTCTGAAGCAACTCACCCTCCCTTTTCAAGCTGCAAGCAAAAGATATGGAAAAATTAACATTAGATGATTTGCCACTGTAGAAACTGTTAATAATTAAGACATTTTGTTTACATAAATCTAGAACTTCTAGAATGGCCTGTTTAAAGCAATACTCAAAGTCATAAAGTAGTTTGATTTTGGCTTGCATGTATTGAACAAACTCAGTCAACTACAGTTTACAGATGAAACACAACTAAAATATGCAAATATATTAAGTCTACTAACTAGGATAGTCAGATATAACTTCAGATATTACTAGGAAATGCTTGTCTAAAACTTCTGAATACATTGAAAACATTGTAAGACAAAAATTATTGTTGTAAGTTATGGGGAAACACCTGAGCATACACCAGAAGCAAAATGTTGCAAATGTTGCAAACAAGCAAGCACGCTAGATTAATAGACATAAATAATAAAACCTCTATAACTTTATCTACAAGTAGTCCTCGACGTACGATCATAATTGAGCCCAAGTCAGTTAAGTGAGTTTTGCCCCATTTATGACCTTTCTTGCCACAATTGTTAAGTGGATCATTGCAGTTGTTAAGATAATAACAGGTTGTTAAGTGACTCTGGCTTTCCCATTGACAGTTGTTTGCAAGAAGGTCGCAAAAGGGATCACATGGCCTTGAGACAATGTAATAGTCATAAATATGATTCAGTTGCCAAGCATCTGAATTTGATCACATGACCATGGGGATGCTGCAACAGTTGTTAAGTGTGAAAAACTATCATAAGTCACTTTTTTCAGTGCAATGAATGGTCAGTAAATGAATTGTTGTAAAGACTGCCTGTATTAGATCTCAGAAAAAAATTAACAGCTGCCCTTTATATAGTAGAAGGTCTATGTCGGAGTTCTCCAACCTTTCCAGGTTGGTGGCCCGGAGGGAAAAGGAGGAGGAGGGAAATGTGCACGGTGCATGCACAGTGGCGATGCTAATGCCCGCGTGATGCTGACGGCAGTGCTAGTGCCCCCATGCATGCACAAATGGGGCTGCTAGCACCCATGCGGCAGCACTAGCGCGAGTGAGGAGGATGTGTGCACACGTGCGCACACTCGTCAGCCATTCCTGCTGCCCGGTGGCCAAAAGGTCATGGACTGGAACTGGACCGTGGCCCACAGGTTGGGGACCCCTGGTCTACGTTATCCAGCTGCTATACTCTGTACTTCTTCCCTTGCTGTCCTCACTAACCAAAGTTGTGTAGGTTCTAAATGAGTAATACTTAAGATCAGTCTTCAAAGTTCTGGCCATTGTAGTGCCCCTGCAATCATGGGATCACAATTCAGGATTTGGCACTTACAATAGTTGCAGCTTCCCAGTCATATGTTCATTATTTGCCACCTTCCCTGACAGCTGTCCACAAACATAGTCAATGGGGAAGCCAGCAGGAAAACTTGCAAGTTGCTGTGGTAAGTTCCCTTCACTTTCCCTTGTCTTGCCATCCATCTCCTGGCCTTCCTGAACTCACATTACACCATCCACCTCTCAGCCAACGTGTGCTCACACCACGCTACACCATCCACCTCCCTGGCCTTCCTGTCTTCTTGCACATCCTATCCCAGACCTCCCAAGCACTCCTTTGCCTCCTTCAACTCATATACCTCTTACATTCTGGACCTTCCCCCGCAGCACATACCCCTCCATAGCACCTGTGCTGCACCACAATCACACTTCCCACTTAATGACTCACACATCTTTGGATTATGAAAACAACGGGGGCTCCAAGATTGTCATTGGCAAAGCAATGCACTTATCTGATACTTCCCTTTACGACTGTATTGCTTAGCAACGGCAATCCTGGTCCTATTGCTGTTATAAGTGGTACATTTCTTTTAACTGAGAACACAACCAAATTTATAAGCAGCAGAATTGCAGTCATTCATTATTAGTCGTTACACCACTTAACCTAGCATCTCCTTAATATTTAACATTAGCACACTGTTAATGATCTGGCCCTGTATTTTAATTCTGGCTCTTCCAATTCTGCCATTCTTATGATATATGTGGCATACAAAATAGGAAACTGGCAGTCTTTTTTCACTCCTTTTCTCCAATTTTAGCTCATAAAGGAATTCTTCATTGTAAAGATTCTCTGGAAAACTTTAGGTATGTTTTGGCATTATACCAGTGTAATAGATAATCTACATTATGGCATAATCTATACCAGGCTCATGATGTCACGTGACATTGCGCAACGTATCGGGCTGGTTTTGCCATTGCCGGTAATGGGGTGGGTGCGGCTTCCACGTGATGCGTCCAGCCCACAGGCTGGCAGTTTGACACCCTTGATCTGTACAATCAAAAGCTTTTATTTTCAATAAAAGATAAAGGTACAAAATGTTTTTGTTTTGTTTTCTTCATTTCTTCCACCTTACATTAACTATCTGATTACACCCCTCTACTTTTCATAACCAGACTGTACATTTGAAATGTTTCCTCCCATGAATGGCTTAACTTTATCTCACTGAAAAGCTTGCTTGCATGAGAAATTAGTAGAATAGTTTAGTCAGTTACAATCTCTGGTATCAGCCTTCTTTCATTTAACTCTACTCCCTAACCATTTCCAATCTCTGGACCATACAGCTTTACACCATATTGCTGACTCAGATCTGCATTTCTCTGCAGCTTTAATCAGTTCTTTGGGCATTTCAGTTATACTAGGTACTATTCTATTTGACAGTTGGTCTATTATTTACAACATTTCACTTTTAAGTGCAGTCAGTTCCTAAATATATTCTTTCTCTGCAAATGTTTGTTATTTTTTTCACCTCATTTGTAAAGGCTTTCCTTCTTCTTTCAATTCCATTTGCTTCTCTTTAATTTCTTCCATGATTATTCAAATATTCTTATGATAGATGTAAATTGCCCTGTAATTTCTGATTTTCTTAAAAAACATTTTGCACTTTTACTGTGAATTATTTTAGCTTCATCTCTCTCTCGCCAGAAAAAATAACATTACTGGAAGCTTCTGGCAGCATGTCATCCAGGTTCACTGAAGCTAACAAACCAGCTGGTTCTCAAGTTTTAACAGCTAACAACTAACTTTATTGCTATATAAGAAGTGATCTGTAAAAAGATACACAAATATGTCATTATCCATGTGAAAGGCTTAAGGTTATTTTATTTGGCATTATGTATTTGCCTGTTTTACTATTCAAAGTTAACTGTCTGGACAAGAGTATTCAACCCTGTGAATATAAGGTTTACTTTTCCCATACACAAATATGCTGCACAACACAACTAGACATTTTCAGAGACAGCATTTATTTATTTATTTATTTATTTAATTTATATGCCGCCCTTCTCCCAACGGGACTCAGGGCGGCTTACAGCATACT
>JANHFS010010151.1:10484-24854 GCA_032467975.1 Trimeresurus albolabris | reverse complement strand
ATTATTATTATTATTATTATTATTATTATTACTACTACTACTACTACTACTACTACTACTACTACTACTACTACTATCATTACATTATACTCTATACTGAGGGCTCTTTGGTGCTCTCTGAGGATGGTTGTTTTCTTGCAGACATTTCATTACCCAAACTAGGTACATCATCAATGCATCCCTCATATCAACCCTGAACTACAAAAGTTCTCCTTTACTGATAGTCTATATCATTACTTCTACTGCTATGCTATGCTATGTTATATTCTATTGTTAGTATACTTTAATCATTATTATTCTACTAGTATTACTAGCTAACAACAGTTATTTTTCCTTATAGATCTTGGTCTATAGAAGAAACCCTCCTATCTTCCTCTCTCCTTCCTCCTCTCCCCCACCTCTCTCTTCATTTTTTCCCCTTTTCCCTTTTTGTATTCATGGGCAGCATGTAAAATACTGCCACCTTCCCACAATGTGCTTTGCTTTGCTGTATCTCTTCTTTCTCTGGACTCTTCTGAACTCAGTTTGGACAAGGGGTGGGCATGGTCTTGGGAAGAATAACAGAATAACAGAGTTGGGACTTTGGAGGTCTTCTAATCCATCCCCATGCTCAAGCAAGAGACCCTATAGTATTCCAGACAAGTGGCTATCCAGTCTCTTCTTAAAAGCCTCCAGTGACGGAGCACCCACAACTTCTGAAGGCAAGATAATTGTTCTCACTGTTAAACATTTCTCCTTAGTTCTTGTTTCTTTCCTTGATTAATTTCTATCTTGCCTTCTGGTGCTTTGGAAAATAGGTTGGCCCCTTCTTCTTTGTGGCAGCCCCCCACATATTAGAACACTGGTATCATGTCACCCCTAGTCCTTCTTTTCACTAGTCTAGACATACTCAATTCCTGCAATCATTCTTCATATGTTTTAGTTTCCAGCCCCCTACCACCTTTGTTGTTCTTTTCTGCACTCTTTCCAGGATCTCAACATCTTTTTATAATATGGTGACCAAAACTGGATGCAACATTCAAGTGTGGTCTTACTAAGGCTTTATAAAGCGGTACTAATACTTCACGTGACCTTGATTCTATCCAACCTAGGATTGCGCTGGCTTTTTTTGTTGCTGCCTCCAACTGTTGATTCATATTTAAATGATTGTCCACAAGATTCCAAGATCTCTCTCACAGTTACTACTATTGAGTCAGGTTTCACCCAATCTGTACCTGTAGATTTGGTTTTTCTTGCGTAAGTGAAAAACCTTGCTTTTGTCTACATTGAATTTCATTTTGTTAAGGTGGGGCCCAGTGTTCAGCTTGATGAAGTCAGCACTATCTCACAAAGGACCAGGGAGGCTGTGTCCTACCAGCAGTGACAGGCAGAAGATGGCAAAGGTCAACTGGAGGCAGTAAGGGCAGCGAGCACTGAGTGACAAGATCAGTAGGGGCAGAGGAGTGCAAGGCCACCAAAATGGCAGAGATGAAAGGGAGTAATGAGTGGGGGGAGTTGAAGAGGAGGCAGTTCCTTATCTAGCCGAGGCCTGAAGTTGGGAAGAACAAAGCCAGGAGTGGATTGGATCAGGGCAGGTTCTCAGCTATGAATGGCTGGATTCATGTAACGATGGAAATCAGGACTGCCTGGACAACCATTACTAAATGATATAGTCATGTGGCATTATGCTTTACAAACAATTGCTTAACATTTGAAATTCTGGTCCCAATTGCCATCAAAACTCAAGGACTACCAGTATCAATTCAGTATCCAGGTATACTGGAAGGCTCTTATGAAAATAAAGTAATTTCAAATTTGGGGAGGAAAAAGGATTCACTAATTATCTCCGCTGTTTAATGAACTGTGAAAGTTCACATTGTAAAAGTCGGAACAAGGAACTTTAAAAATAAATAAATTACAAAACAATGGATAGAAGGATTAAATTCCTGCAAAGTAAATTCCTGTTAGTAGACAGCTAAAACCATGCCCAGCTTCAAACAATTGCCAAAAATTTCTCATGAAGGTTCAAAAACTATAGTATGGCAATATTTAATATTACTTTACTTGCTAATATAACAGCTATGGCACCAAATGGGTTTGCTTATATATACATCAGATTTTCAGAGTGTTGCTTGTGTCTCTGATATTGGATTCTAAAAGAAGAAAAGGAGAAATGGGATTCATATCAAACATTGCTAGTCTATTATTTTTTAATTATCCTCCAAACCTATGGACAAACATACTTCTTAAAATTTTGCCTAGATTTTGAGAAAGGGACCCTATGGAACCTTAAACTGATACAATTTTTTTTTCTTTTTTTTTTCTTTGCCTTGAAGTCAGTGTTGACTCCTGGCAAATGCCTGCATTAGTCCCAGAAGTTTTCTTGGCAAGATTTCCAGAAGTGGCTTCCCATTGCGTTCTTTTTAGAGCCAAGCGAGTGCCTAGTCCAAGGTCATCCAGCTGCTTTAGTATCTAAGGAAGGACTAGGACTCACAGTCTCCTGATTTCTAGGTTGGTGCCTTTAATTACTAGACCACAATGACTCTCATCTGTTTAGGTCTACAGTATATAAAAATGGATTTGCCAATGTGGGATTTTGCAAGCAAACTTCTTTGGTGCCATAGCTGATGTCTTTGCAAATATTCCAAATGCAGGATAAAAAACATAAAGACACTTTCTTAATATTCATTAAAACTTTTGAAAAATGGATGTATCTGAAGGAGCCCTCTAATGATGAGCGCAACATAAAGCAATAAAACAAATTTTGTTATTCCCTCTTTACTTTCCATTTACCACATATCCCATGAGAGGCAAGAATCTTTTTGAGCTGGAAATAATCTTTTGTAGCAGAAGAAATTCCATTGTGGGAATAGATCTTTCCTTATCTGATCTTGTATGGAGAGTTGTGAATGATAAAGAATGTCCTATCATGTTTTTTTAATAGAATTAAAAATAAATAAAGAATGTAAGGAAGATCTTGTCTTTAGTGATATTAGAGATATATTTACCTGGTTAACATGGATTAAATTTAAGACAAATCTGCATGTTATTTAATAAAATTCAAGACTTTTTAAAAAATAATTTGTATGGCTGCTGATCTTGCAGAATATCTTTGGGTGGCAAACAGAGTTTAAAAACGTCAATATAAATAAAAATACAATATATAATAATAAAGAGGATTTCAAAAACATATCAAAATTGTTCTAAATTGTTACATTCATAATATTTAAAAATCTGGAGAACTGATATAATGAGCTATATTAGTAGTTCATTTGCTTTTTCAGTTCTAATTGCATTACTTCTATAATAATCGTATAAACAGATATAGATATTATATCTTACAATTTATCTATAAATATGGCTCTGGTTACACTACATAGTGGTTAAAAAGGAATGGAAAAAGAGCTTGATTAGGTTATTAAACATTATGGTAGGTGTGTACTGGGGAAGCAAATGGGATGGGGATTTGAGAACAGTACCCCTGGCTTTGCTTTGGAATTATTAATATTCATATGCCTGCTTAAATAAAACAGGATATATAAAAAGGATGAAAAAAATTATTTACCAGTTTTTGAACTGAATGACCCATACAAAAAAATAAAAGCTCTTACTAGATTTTCAATTTCAATAAATCTTCAGTCACCATAGAAAAAGATGAGCAATATTCTGTTCAGAATGATTTAGTTTTCATATTAGAGACTTTTATCAGACAAACATCATTCATCCTGGGACTCCTGATCAATTACACAGAATCCTTGATCTGTTAATTGCCAAGAATTCAGTAACAACTTAGTTTTTATTGATGGAATTGCAAGAAATGTGAAGCAGATTAAAAACGACACATAAATGAGAAAGTTTATGTAACGCTCTAGAATGTAATTGAACAGGATCATGCAGATTGATTCAAACACTTAATGTGGATCTACTATATGATCAAAAGTCATATTTCGTGATTTAATTTCACACACACACACACACATACATACACATATATGGGTACCTCCTGCTCTCTCATATATGTACCGAGGGGGCAATGAGGGTAACAAGTAGTGGAGCCATTCCAAAGGCACGCCCGGTTAGCAACCCATTAACACACACAGGAGCTCACCCGTTAGTGAGAGAGAGAAGGGGGGCAATAAGAAACAGGAACGAGACGACCAACCCCCAGGAGTTTACACACGGGCAAGGAAAGCAACAGGGCTGGCAAATAGAAGAACAGAGCTTGAAGCACACATGCTAGATAGCTCAGCAATACAGTGGCAAACTAAGATGAATGAAGGGGTGGGGAGAGACGACTGGGAGCGGATGAACAGCGGATCTCCAGGCACCCACACATGCACAAAGAAAACAACAGCAATTGGAGAGGAGAGGACAACTTTAGAAACGACCCCTTTACGAACTACACAGCCGATGCTAATGAGCGGACCCATGACCCAATCCAGGGTCAAAGCGCAGTCTGTACTTGTACCTTTGATTTTTCCTGCCTAAATGTAAAACTTTGCTTTTCTCCACATTGAAACTCATTTTTTGGGACAGGGCCCATTGTTCAAGTTTATCAAGATCTTTTTGGATCCTGAGTCTGTCTTCTGGGGTGCTGGCTACTCCAGCCAGTTTGCTGTCATCTGCAAATTTGATTGAGTTCTTCTTCAATTCCCTCATCTAAGTCATTGATGAAGATATTGAAGAGTACTGGGCCTAGGATGGAGCCTTGTGGTACCCCACTGCTTAATTCTCTCCATGTGGTTGTAGTGATGTTGAGGGCAACTCATTAAGTATGGTTTGCCAGCCAGCTACAGATCCATCTGGTGGTGATGTTGTCTATTCCACCCTTTTCTACTTTACCAAGGAGTAGGCTGTGGTCTACCTTATCAAATGTCTTATTGAAGTCCAAGTATACTACATCCACAGAATTTCACTGGTCTACTAGTTTAGTCACTGTATCGAATAATGAAATAAGATTGGTTTGGAATGATCTGTTTTTGATAAACCTATGCTAGTTACTAGTTATAACTTTGCTTGTTTCTAGTTGTTTGCAAATCTGTTTTTTTATTATATTTTCCAGGATCTTCCTAGGTATTGATGTTAGACTGATTAGTCTGTAGTTTCCTGGGATATTTACTAGGTTCTCTCTGAGTTTATTAAAGTCAGCTCTTTTGAAGTTTAAGACCCTGGTTGGATTGTTTTCTGTTGCTAGTGTTTGCATTATATTAAATTCCAGTATGACATGATCACTTTTGTCCAAGGTTCTGATAACTTCAACTCCCTTTAACACTACTTCTTTATTAATAAGAATTAAGTACAGTATGGCTTTATGTCTAGTTCCCTCCTCCACCTTTTGGATGACAAAGTTGTCAGCTAAGCTGGTTAGGAATCTGTTTGATCTCCTGCTTGCTGCCGAGTTTGTCTCCCACTTGATATCTAGATAGTTGAAGTCACCCATTACTATTGTGGTATGCTTCCTACATACATTTATTAACTGGTTGGCAAAGAGTTCATCTATTTCTTCTGATTGGTTGGGTGGCAACTCCCCTTCCTCTTTTTGTAAACCTGTTTCTTTTGAACAATTTGTATGCATCCATCAGTCCATTCCATTCATAGGTTTTGTTCCACCAGGTTTCTGTAATACCAACCATATCATATCCTCCCTCCCTTGCTTCTAGTTCACCCTGTTTGTTCCACAAGCTTTGAGCATTTGTATATAAGTGTTTAATGTTTTTATGCCTGTCTGTGGGTAATTCTTTGGAGAATTCTGGGAATTTTTGAATTTTTAGAAAGACTTAGTACATTATTATTTATTTCCACTATCCTAATATTTTCCTCCATTTCCTCTCCATTATTCCCATACCTTTCTTCAGTAGTCATTCTTTAACTCCATGCTGAATGGGTATCTCTCTGAAAGGAGGAATTATTTCTTAACTGATGTTTCTATAACAAATATATAATGAAGGCTCTGGATCTTCATAGTTTGCAGTTCCCAAAAGGTCATTGTAATGGGAATTCCTCATTGATAAGACTTTTGTATTTCTTAATTCATCACTGCTTCTAGAAGAGACAGTCCTTAAATTGTCAAACTGTGCACCATGACACACACTGTGTCATGGTTAAAACAGCCAGTGGCCAAATAATGTTTGGATCAAGAATAACTGAATAATCAAAATGCATAAGAGATAGAAGTGTGCCTGATGGGTGACAGCTACAGAATTATTTCTCCATGGACCTCTTTCTAATATCAAACCACAATTAGAACAGCAGCCTACTCAGGGGTATATTACATTTCATTGTGAACTATATCTAGAATTAAATTGCAATCAACCTCAGATTGAAACATGTTCAATCAAGCCTCTGCCTCCTAATGTTTGCAACCTACAGGCTTTAACTGGAAGAGAGAACTGCATCTGGAAACATGCCTACACATTAACATTCAAACAACGTATCAGGTTTTGTATTATCAGGTATATTTTGGGGGAATTTAAGATTACAGGTGGATCTCTTGACTCAGCCTTTCTCACTACCTAGCTCTGCAATCTGCAAAGGGGAGGGGAGAATTCACTTTTAAAAACCATTGCTTAATAAAATTTAGCAACACTAAATTTTCTGTAAAGTTTTCAAAATGGAAGTGAGAATACTGACATTCCCATCATGCTGAAAATGGATCCTCATTTTCTCCAATGTATATTATCACTCTGCACATGCTACTTGCCTCAATCTTACGCCCATTTATCAGACAATAAAAAAAGTTTTGAGCACACCATGAAGACAAAATTAATTATGCAGACATTTTAAAAACAGAACAGCAAATTTGGTTTGCTAGGATGCTGGCAGTGTAGAAAGGGATACATATGCCTCCTTTCTCTAGACTACCCTTAAATCTTAAACAGAATAGAATTTCAATACTGAAATATTTGAAGTTAAGCCTGCCATCTCATCAGTAAGGCAACAATTGTTTATCACACCGTTCCTGTAAAAAAGATAATTATTATTTTTATTTAGCATATAATGAGAACATGACAAAGAGATAATGAAAAGTGTTAGCCTTTTTTATCAGCATCCATCTTAGGGCAGGTTTTTCTGTACCAAGTCTGTAGATTGAGGTATGCTAGAGAAATAATAAATAAATACACACCAATGTTGTTTCAGCTTTTGCCTGTACTCTGCCTAGAGTAATGGCTTTTTGTAGTTGCAGCAAAGATAGAATATATTATATCAAAACCACCATTCAGTACAGAGTGAGGGAAAGAAGGAACCCATCCATTTAAAAGTTCTGAGGTTTCATAAAAGGTAGGCAATAACTTGAGCTTGCTTGATGCTGGCTCCCTTGCTAAAAAGTGTCTAGCAACACTTTTCTATTTAAGTATCATGAAAACATTTTTACTTTCAATAATGTTTTCAAAAAAAAATGGAATCTCAATAAAATTCTGAAAGATGGTATATGCTGTTATGAAGTGGCCAAGGAGCCTGTCTCTTAGTCAGCAATCATCTAGTAACTTCGTTTTCTGAGCTTCCCAGGATTCCATTAAATCCCAATGGAAGAAAACATGAAATAATTCTTCACATTCCTCGCTTTTTTAAGGGGAAGGTGGTAGAGAAACTACAACATGATGGAAAGCTAGGTAACAGAAAACATCAGCTAAAAAAAGTGGCATCTTCTCTCATCTTCAACAATAAAAGCACCCCCAGAAGTTGTAGTTTTTTTTAAAGTTTAAGCATTCCAAGAAAAGAGTAGAAAAACAAACAAAAAGTAATTTTTAGAAATTTGAAGATAGATATCAGGACTTCAGATATGTGACTGGCCACTATCACTGTGGTGTACTATTAGTCTATCCCTAGGTCTGGAAAGTGAAACTGTTTTGTCCTTTCCTGGAGAACATCTAACATATGAATTTACAATAATGAATTTCTGCAAAACAAAGATCATATTTTTGAGAGGAAATATCAATGTGGCTCTGGACTTATAGTGTACTTATTTGTTAATTTAGGGACAAAAAGGGGGGGGGGGAAGAAGCCCAAGGAAAAAAATAGGAAATGCAGAGAAAAATAGTAATTAAAAAATCTGCTTGGTTTTAAACTAGGGATGTTCTGCATGTCAGTGCAGTCCAGTAGCTATAATGCTATGGAGAAAGACTAGCTGTAGCAGGTGCTGCAAAAGACTTTATTTAGAAAAACTGGGGGAAAATATACAATATTGTTTAAAAAGCCTTAAGACTTGTTATGGTGCCAGTTTTTGATGCTTTAACTTGTATATATAAATTTAATTTGAGTTTGTATACATACAGTCTTTTTGTTTAGATAGAATAGCAAATGGACATATAAAGGTATATATGTTTGCTAAGACCACCCACCTTGCTTTCCTGGAATGATATGCTAGAGGGGCACAGCAGCAGGAAATGTGGTAGCCTCCAATAAAGACTGAATACTTTCTTACACCCTCCCCCCAAAAATAGTCCTTCTACTTGTATTTAAATCTTATTTTATTAAGGTTTGAAGGAAACTTAACCAGTGCTATAAAACATGCCAATCCAATGTTTCCCAATAGCTGAAAAGCAGTTAATAAGTAATTTATAAAAGTGATTAGAAAGGAAGAATGAAAACTCTAATGTCTCTTCAAAGGTGACAATCATAGGTTTAGAGCTCTCAGGGTTCTAAACCTATCCAAGACTGCTGTTTTGTAGTTTCCTTGTGAGAAACTAGTATCTGGAACACTTGTGGGTGATCTCAAGTTTTTTCCTTGTCTGTAGAGGAATTATAAAGAATCAATCTACTTGCCAGCTTTTCATTATGCTGTGATTGTCAGCTCCATCCTCAGATCTCCATTTCTCCCTTCCCTGAAATATTGAATACTTTGGCCAAAGTGTCTCAACTGTAGCCAAAATGTCACAATCCAGATAGAATCTTCTTAAAGTTAAGTCGTCAGAAGCACAGGAAAAGAGCAATTTAAGAATGTGTTTGAGGTATGCCTCAAGAAAAAAAAATCCATGTGATACAGATAGCCCAGGATCAACAGAGAGTTAGAAAAAAATTGGAGTTATGAGGTAAAGCATACTTAGAATATCTTTTCAGTAGCAGCCCTTGCTACCTCTTGAATTTTAGCAGGCCCCCCCACCCTTTTAACTTTCCATAATATTATAAAGTCCTGGCTTTTTTTCCAAGGGGAGAAGATTAGATGATAGCATGTGAACACTGATTGGCATCAGATTTTTGTTGCTTTTAATGTTTTATAATTAATATTTTAATATGATTTTTATATCTTTTAATTTTTTGATTGGGAACTGTCCAGAGTTGGTTGAAAGATGGATGGCTATATAAATGTTTTAAACAAACAAACAAACAAAGGCTTCTTTGTATATGTTCAGAATAAAAGGAAACAATCTGTTTGTTTGTTTATATGTATTGGCTACCCAATTTCAGTAGGCTCTGAATGGTGTGTAAAATTAGGAAAAAAACCATATAAAACTATTATCTCATAAAATCAGATAGACAGCTCAGACTAAAATGATTCAATAATCAACAAAATCAACTACACAAAACAAGAGCTTTAAACAAACAATAAACATTAATTGCAGGTCTGGATACAAAGCCAGGTTTCAAAACTTTTCTGGAACCCTGGGGGAGAGACAGCACCATCCTCCTCTCTGGATGGAGATGTAGTTCCAGATTGTGGAGGCATTCATGTATCAGCTCTGCATTGAAACAAAATGCTAAAACAGGGGTCTTCAAACTTGGCAGGGCTGGCTGAGGAATTCTGGGAATTGAAGTCCACAAGTCTTAAAGTTGCCAGGTTTGAAGACCCTATGCTAAAAGAAAGAAAAACAAATCCAGGGCTGATTCTTCTTCAGCAACAGGGTGAAGGAGCATTTTGTCAAGGGGTAAGGAGAAATTTAGCAGTTATGGACCATTGTAATATAGCTGCCTTATTCATTTTAGATCATTTTATAAAATATTGTTTCACAACAATCTTGAAAATGTAATTCTGGTCCACCAAATTGTCATTTTCACAATGCAGAGTAAAAGAGGGATCCTTTGCTGTCCTATTTTCTATCTTTATTCTGCTACCATTACATTTAACCTTTTATAAAGGATTATCATTTATAAAGTGTTAGCATTAACTATATATATGGGTTAAACTTAGAAAAATCAAAGGCCATTCAATTTGGAGATCTTTATGCTAATTTCCCAATGGCTCTGGAATACAAACTACAAACACACACATAGACCAAGACACACATACACACAAAAAAACATGTGAACTTGCTCTGATTTGGATGTAGGCACTGATTGGGAGTATGCTGGATGCAAAGTAAAGTAGAAATTATCCACAGTAATTTTCCAACAAAAAGCAATACTATGTTTACTAAATGTCAGCATAGAATGGTAAGAACAAGTCTTGTCAGATTAATTTTATCTCATTTTTATTCAATAAATTCTGTGGGAGATTACAAGAAACCACTAAAATGTTATCTTTATTTCAACAAAGCTCTTGAAAAAACTACCCCATAACATTCTGATTAGCAAACTAGAAATGTTAAGCTGATGGTATAACAATTAATTACATGCATAGCTAAGTCTCAAAATATATTCAAATGATGCTACTCAATGGATCCTTATTAAACTGGAGTAATGTATCAAGCAGAAGTGTTATAAGGCTCAATTCTGGGTCCTCTTCCCCATTTTTAAAAATAGTTTGTGTGAAAAATGTAGGAAATGTTATCAGATTTGCAGATGATACAAAACTGGATAAGAAACTAATACTTTAGAAGAAAAAAATAAATTCAAAATGATTTTGAAAAATTAAAAAAGGCTAAAAATAACAACATGAAATTTAACAATTAAAGGTTCTTCACTTGGGAAACAAAAATCAAATGTTCAGATATAGAATGAGGATATCTGTTTTGATAGATGAAAAAAATTAGAATTGTTATTTATTACAATCTAAATGTAGGTTGGTAGTTTGATTTGACTATAAAAAAGACAAATGCAGATTCAAGCTATATCAAAAGAAATATATTTCCCTTGATATAGCCTAAAAAGTATTAATTCCACTTTATTCTGCTTTCCATAATATCCAACCTCAAGTACAACGTTGTGTACTCAGTCCATATTTTAAGAGGAAATCAAAGAATTGAAAAAAAAATCACAGAAGAACAATAGATGATCAAGAGCCTGAGACAAGCCTTGAGAGGAATGATAACATTCTTCTGACAGGATTTCTTGCAGAAAGCCAAGTCCAGTTCTCTCATATTATAGAGTGCAATGTACATAATAATAAACTTATGTGACAGGAAGGCAAACATCTTGGAGATGTTTTAAGGAGAAAAACATCTTAGGGGAGCAGGTTGATACTGGAAGCATTAGCCAGGAAGATGGTGAAATCTCACTAGATGTGCTGAAGTACAATTTAGATAATCATTTGCCAGATATATTTTAATCTGGATTCCTACATCAAACATGGGGTTGATGTCCTAAATGACCTCCTGTAATAATACGGTTTTATGAAAACATCTTCAGAAAACTAAATTGATGAGTGAGCCAGAGTAGAATTAATACTTAACAGTATTTTTAGTGAATCTCAGTTTGGATTATGGACTTCCCAAATGAAAACTTTTCAGAAGCACAAAAACTTTGGAAGGAAAAATGTATTATAATTTTGTCCCCTTTACCTTTTATAAAAGACATCAATAAACTTTCTGCAATTATGCACTAGAGAACTGTAAAAACGTATCTGGCACACAGAATTTTTTTTGTTAAGTGAAAGGGCCAAAGTGGTTTTGATTCTTGTTTAAAAATACAATTAGCTCACCTCCCCATACTGAAAAGCAGTAGAATAGAATAGAGCTGGAATAGAATGGACCTTGCTTAAGCAGGAGAACCTATACCATCTCAGACAAATGACTGTCCAGTCTCTTCTTAAAAACCTCCAGTGAAGGAGTGTCCATAATTTCTGAGGGCAAGCTGTTCCACTGGTTAAATGTCCTCACTGTTAGGAAGTTCCTTCTTAATTCCAGGTTGCTTCTCTCTTTGATCTTTGCTTCTCTCTCTCTCTTTAATTCCAGGTTGCTTCTCTCTTTGACCAACCATTGTTTCTTGTCCTGCCGTCTGGCATTTTAGAGAATAATTTGACCCCCTTTTCTTTGTGGCAGCCCCTCAAATACTGCAATACTACTATCATGTTACCCCTATTTCTTCTTTTCTTTAGACTGGCCATACCCATGTCCTGCAGCCATTCTTCATATGTTTTAGTCTCCAGGTCTTTGATCATTTTAGTTGCTCTTCTCTGAACTTTTTCTGAAATCTCAATATCTTTTTTGTAGTATAGTGACCAAAACTGGGTGCAGTATTCCAAGTGTGGTCTTACTAGGGTTTTATAAAGTCGTATTAATACTTCGTGTGATCTTGATTCTATTCCTCTGTTTATACAACCCAGGATTGTATTAGCTTTTTTGGCTGTTGCTGCACACTGCTGGCTCATATTCAAGTGATCATCCACTAGGACTCTAAGATCCCTCTCACAGTTACTGTTTTTGAGCCAAGTCTCGTCTAATCTGTACTTATACCTTTGATTTTTCCTGCCTAAATGTACTTTGCTTTTCTCCACATTAAAATTAATTTTATTGGATAAGGCCCATTGTTCAAGTTTGTCAAGATCTTTTTGGATCCTGAGCTTGTCTTCTGGTGTATTGACTAATCCTGCCAGTTTAGTGTTGTTCTGTTTTGTTTATTGTGAAGACATTGAAGCGAGGCAGGAGTAACACATCCTTCTTTATTAAATCTCCAACAGAACCAACACAAAAATGGCACGGATTCCTTTTATACCCCTTTGCAGAGACAGTGTCAACCAATCAATGCAACGGATTCTCCTGCCTTGCGCATGCGCAATAGGCTGGAAACAGCCTGTCTGGTCCCGGGCATCCACGTGGTCTGCCCGGGCATCTCTGCAGCTTCCTGCACCTGCTGAGTCACTCAGCAGGTCCAGGACATAACACTCCTCCCCCCCTTGAATGAAACATAAGCAGACACTTACTATTTTAGATTACTACAAATCTAACACCTTTTCTTTTCCTTATGCCCAACAAAATAATACTTAATATTTTACAATACTATAAATCTAACACTCTGCCCATTTGAGCGTGTTCTGATTTCTAGGAAAATACTAGGCTTTCCCATAACTTGACAGGAACCTCACATAGTCCTTTAAGTATTTGGGTGGACCTCTGGCCCGCTCTGATCTTCTTAGAACAGGTGTGCTTGCCTGGTCTGCTAGCTCGCCTGCCAGGCTCGGCAGACCAGGACTTTGATGCCCTCTATATTCAGGCAACCCTGCATCATGCTGACTGGTCGGATCCTGTAAACCCAGACCAGAGTCCACAATGGATCCCTCTTGGGAGCACTGTCCTGTGAGCCCAAGACCAGCAGATGGAATGGCCTTAACAGCCGGTTGCGAGCAATGTCCCATGGACCCGTTGCTGGTGCCAGAGTCAGGAGCCGCCTTATTGGCACAACCCCCTACTGGTGCATGTGAAGTTCCGCTTTCGGAGACAGACTGTAGTCCACGATCGTAATCGTGGTCCTCCTCCTCCCTGAGAGCAGAGTCAGGAGCGGAAGGGTGGCTGGGAAGCCTCCAGCGCAGTTGGTTGATGTGTCGACATAGCACATGACGATCCTCCAAAGCCACTTCGTATGACAATGGCCCAGTTACTTTGCCGACCACTGCTGTCACCCAGAGATGTTCAGATCCATAATTTCTTGCCCAAACTGGATCACCCACCTGTAGTCTCCTAGGTGCCCGTGGCTGTGACACCTGTGAAGCCACCTGGTTTGGATGCAACCTGTCCAGTTTTGTAATGAGTTGGCGACCCCAATGGAGTTCAGCTGGGCTCTTTCCTGTGGCTGTGCAAGGTGTGGTGCGGTTAGCAAAGAAGAAAGTTAGCTAACCTGTGATGCCAGCTTCCATGAGTGATCCTCTTTAAAGCATCCTTGGTTGTGCGCACCATACGCTTGGCTTGGCCGTTGGAAGCTGGATGAAATGGTGCTGATGTGGCATTACGGATCATGTTGGCCTGTAGAAAAGCCTGAAACTCAGAAGAAGTGAATTGGGGTCAGTTGTTGGAGACAAGGACATCTGGAAGCCCTTGAGCGGCAAAGATCCCTCTCAACACCTGGATGGTCCTGGCAGCAGTTGTGGAGGAGACTGGAACGACCTCTAGCCACTTGGAATGGTTGTCCATGAGGAGAAGGGAGAATTGCCCCTGAAAGGGGCCAGTGTAGTTGATATGGACCCTCGACCAAGGGGCATGTGTCTCCTCCCACCTATGGACAGGAACCTGAGGCATTTCAGGCCTAGACTGTTGGCACACACTGCACCCGTGGACCTGGGCCTCGATCTCCTTATCGAGCCCC
>JANHFS010010151.1:0-10384 GCA_032467975.1 Trimeresurus albolabris | reverse complement strand
GGAACCTCTCAGGGTCCATCAGTCGCCTGGGACGGAACCATCTAGGTGGCTCCGTCTCCCTGCGGCGAGGGGGAGCGATATTGAGCTAGTGAATAAAGCAAGAAATATGTCCTGGTATTGTTCATGCAGTCTGGGCACATTTGAAATTCATTAAGAACCTCGTAGGTTTCTGAGGGCAATAAGTTGCTATTCCTATACCACAGTTGGCCAAAAAACTCCACTATTGATTGAAGAAAGAAGAAGAATTTGATGAAATCATCCATCATAATGGGGTTCTTAAAGAAGTTACATCTTTAAATACATGTCAGGTTTCTTGTATTTTCTTAAGTCTTGAAGAGAGTGGCTTTAAAAAAAAAAAGATTTAAAATGAGCTGCATTTAAAGCCCTTATACAACTTGTGCTCTAGTGTAGAACTTATTTCAGTGGTGTGTCTGAAATGAGGCCAGAAGGCTTCCATATCCCCAGTTATATTAATAGCCAACCATTATTTTGGCTTATTCTTGTTATACTATAATTACTGTTTATGGGAACATAGAATCATTGCTTGGAACCAGAAAAAATACCTATTTAGTATAGCACCCTCAACTAAAAGCATAGGAGAAGTTAGTAGGCAAAATATGAAAACCTCAGTCATTCCCTGGGACATTCTTCAAATGAGTGGTTCTCAGCAGTATGCTGCATCTGATTCTGACACAGCCATGCTGATTAATATATACAGCATTTATTACTTCACCCTTCCAAAATCTCATTTCCTAAAAGTCAACCTAACTACAAATCCATCTGGTGGTGATGTTGTCTATTCCACCTTTTTATAACTTACCAAGCAGTAGATTGTGGTCTACTTTGTTAAATGCCTTACTGAAATCTAAGTATACTATGTTCACAATGTTTCGCAGGTCTACTAATTTGGTCACTTTATCAAAGAATTAAATAAGATTGGTTTGGCATGATCTGTTTTTAATAAACCCATACTGGCTACCAGTTATAGCTTCTAATTGTTCACAGATCTGTTTTTTTGATTATCTTTTCGAGGATCTTCCCAGGTATTGATGTTAGACTGATTGGTCTGTAGTTTCCTGGGTCTGTTTTTTTTTTCCTTTCTTGAAGATGGGAACCACATCAGCCCTTTTCCAATCCTCAGGTACTTCCCCAGTGTTCCAGGATTTTTGAAATATATGGTGCAATGGTTCTGAGATAACATCTGCCAGCTCCTTCAGAACTCTGGGATGTACTCTGTCAGGTCCTGATGATTTATGTTCATCAAGGTCAGATAGGCAATTCTCTTACTATTTTCTTGCTTATTTTAATTTATGTTTCTAGTTTGTCTTTTGCAGTAATTTATTTGGTATGCTGGGCTATAATTTCTTTTTGTGTGAAGACTGATGCAAAGAATGAGTTAAGCAGCTCTGCTTTCTCCCTATTGCCTGTTACTTCCTTGCCATCTTCTTTCTTTAGTGGGCCTACAGTTTCTTTGACTTTTTTGTGAGAGAAAACAATGGTCTAATTTAAATTAAAATTATTTGGACACTAACATATGTGATACTTTCCTGAGATGTATTCAATCTTCCATTACAATTCTTGTTTTAAATTTCTCCTAATGAAAGTAATTTGGATTTATTTAGAAGGCTGCATGTACCTTCAAAAAATGGTTACTTTTGGTAGTTAATTCCAGAAAGTAACATATTTTGTCATTCCCATTTTCTGTTTTGTATTAAAAACAAATCAGCTTAAATCAGCCAGAGCATCATTTTGACTTTGCATTTCATGTCTGAAAACTTGACTGATTGTTAAATGAAACACCATATCAAAATTTATTCTTCAAAGGACCACCATTTGGTATAATTCAGCTTGCCAGATATATCCCATTATATGTGGGATAATAGGGTCTTTGGCTCATATTCAGTATTTCACCGTTTATTATTTTTTATTTGTTTAAGACTACCTTAATGGTAAGACTTCCTTTGAATTATAGGTTGACCTAAAGATGTGCCAAATAGGCAAGGATAAATTCTCATTCATTTCATCTACCTCAAATTCAGCTGCTTTTATCTAATATTTTGCTTTTGACAGAAGCTCCTCTTCTGGGGTGTTTGTTGATTTTGAAGAAATTCAAAAAAAGACTACAAAAATATTTGCACTTCTTTTGTTTATACAGATAATTCACCACATGAATGAGAATATTGTAGAAGGAAGTTCAGCAATACGTAGTAGTGAGTACTCTATCCCATTATATATTCAGAAATAAACTCCAGTGAATTTATGAGTACATCCTGGTCAGTATGAAGATCCAGGATCTACAATCATCTTGAGAATTAGTGTAGACTTTGTGCAGTATTTTGAGGACTAAAAGCTGGTGACAATCTTTTATTTTTTATCCATTTTTTATTATTTTAAAAGTAAGTTACATTTTATTTTATTATAACTTTTTGGCAGGGAAAGTTTGAAGAGTAAGATTAAGAAAAAAAGCAACAGTAGCTTTTTACTATTTCAAAGTGCTATGACAAAGACTGCTTCTTAGCTTCTCAGAAGGAAAATTAACATTAAATAGATATCTTTCTTTCTTTCCTTCCTTCCTTCCTTCCTTCCTTCCTTCCTTCCTTCCTTCCTTCCTTCCTTCCTTCTTTCTCTTTATTTATTTATTTTTTTTAAAGTGACAGTATTTTTCTTTTTATAATGAGAGGAAGTAATAAGACAGTCTCAGTCGAATATTTATTCTCTTTTCTAGAGTGAATAAAAAATGCATTTTTTTTCCTTTGGGAAAATGAGAGACAAGCTATAGCTTCTGGCAGGTGAAGAATAGGGTGTATAGTGTTTAGAGACACAGTGTGGGAGGTAGGTGCTGAGCAACAGGGAGCCTAGGAGGGATCAGGCAGGGTTGTAGAAAGTCCGTATTTGGGATAGGGAAAAGCCAAGCAGAAAGTTAGAGGGAGCCAATATGCAGAAGATAACTGGAGCCTGAGCAGAGGAGAAAAAAAAACTGAAGAATTAACAAAAGATCATTAGACCCTGAGAGGGAAGAGAGGAAAAAAACAAAATTTATAATGGGGAAAATTGCAATAAGTAATAGGTTGATTTACAATGCTAGACACATTAGATACACATTAGGGAAGACAGAAAAGTTGTAGAATGAGAATGGGATAGGAGAAATCAAAGGCTGCACATAGTTTTTCCTTCAGGCTATATGTAGATTCCAACCCATGCTTTTCACACCCATGGTGTATGCCACAATGTCTTCCATGCTGTTCATTTGTGGGAGATGCTCTTTGGATGTTCTTCCTTTCAGACCTTTTCATCTTCTAATGGTGACTCAGTATGCTATCTTTAATAATTATGGCCCTTCTTACTTCCTTTTCTTTTTAAGCAGGCAATTATTTTGGCCAAGAAGTTTGTGCAGCTGCCATCTCTTCATGTTCATTATTTTCATGGGCTACTTTATCTGCTAATAGCCAAACAACTCTCCCATATTAGAATTTACAAAAGACAAGTTGTGAAAACTCTTTCTTGATCAGACTTCTGGAGTGCTACAGACAGAAACATTCCTCATACCACTGTTTATGTGCCTCAGGATGACCTCAACTGCTACCACCCTGGGATCTCAGTACTCGGTTTTGCCACACAGAAATCTGAGACAGTCAGCCATTTCATAAACAATATGTGTCTAAGCAGGAACATATGCTCTCCAGGTGAGTAGTTAAGGAATTATGTAGCTGAGGTGAGAGACAACATTTCTGAAAATTACACATACTTTATTGTGCATTTTTTGTCCTTCCAATGTGTATGTAATTCATTGGAAATAAACATTACTAACTGCATTTGTTCAAAGTTCACGGTATGAAAAAGATTAGCATATATAGAAATGCAGATTTATGTTTTCACATCTGTGTTTGATGATGTTTACTTTGTTTCTTGGTAATTTTTTTCCCACTTAAAATGTTATGAGAACCATTTATATATAATATCACTTTTTTCCCATGGTATATTCTTTCAAAATCTAATAAAATCCTCCACTAGGAAATTTTCCTTTCATAATTTAATACACATTTTTTTTCTTTTCTTTGCTTCCTTAGATCAGGATAACATAGTAATATGATTGATTTCTAGCCTGTGGACCTATTGTGTCATCTGTTTTTAAATGCAACATTCACTTTAAAAAAACAGGTTAATGGAGTAATATGTCCTATTGTTATTAGCAGATTAAAATGGGATGAATGGGAAATTGATGAGCCTACCCCACTCCTATTTGGCAAGCACTTGGTTTGAGAAATTCATTTCCATTTGTAATATTTTTTTCAGGAAGCACTGAGGAGATAATATGAATAAGATCAGTAGTAATTACACTGTTGTAATACTAGTGTTTTCTGGATTTGCAAAAAGTATTGGCAAGCCAAAATTAAATTTGTTTAAATTATAGTTATGCCAATGAAAACAAAATAAGGATATGTTTAATTTGGTGTAATCAGTTGAAATAATTTAAGCATAAAATAGAGCCTGTTTATCTGAGGGCCTGCCTATCTCTTATAGTTTCCGCCTATCTTACACATTCTAATTGGACCAACCTGATCTGGGCTCCATTGATTAAATACTATCACCAAATGGGTCCATCAAGTGGACCTTCTCAGACATAGTGTCTTCCTTCAGGAACATTTCCATTTATATTTGTACAGCTCCAACCCTGACCTCATTTAATCAAACTCTTTAAACCTGGTTTTTCTTTCAGACCTTGGGCTAGAGTTTATGATAGACTTTTTATGTGATATTTTTGTTCCTTAGACTGTAGTTGGTTTGGATCGCTTTATTTATTTATTTAGAGTATGCATATTCTTGATTTTATTACTTTGTTTTGTAAGCTTTCAGAATTGTGATAGATTGGGGGGGGCTATGAATCATATATATACTGCTCAAAAAAATAAAGGGAATGCGAACTCCTTCAGTTCCATGTTAAAATGTTCCCTTTATTTTTTTGAGCAGTATATAAATACGTAAGAATTCAGGCCACCATTGCTGCAAAAAAATAATAATCCAAAATGCTCTGACATTTGGAAATCTAAAGTCTGCTAAAAAAGTTTCTAAAAGAGAAAGAATTCACTCTTTCCTAAGTCTGTTCCAGAACAGAATAACTTTTACAGTCACTTACAATTTTTTTCTTATAATTATGCAAAGTTCACACAATTTGAATATTCTGTTTTAAGGCCTACATTCTGAAGCAAATTTATTTTAGCTTCCATGAGATTAAAATTCAAAGAAAGCTTTAATATTTATATCTCATTAGTAAAAAATAAATATAGGACAGAAAATTTTCAGAGAAAGTACTGTATTTCAGCAAGTTGAAACTTGACAGCATTCTATAGATCTAATTTTTGATCATTTGATACATTTGATAATTATACCCATGTCAATATACAATGCCTACCTTTCTTTGCAATTATATTAAAGCAAGGATTATTAATATGTGTATACATGTACACATGTATATAAATAATAAGTGCATATCTAAAAATAAATATAAAAACAACCAAAATAATGCTTTATGACAAAAAAATCATAGACTCTTCAAAGACTTGAATTCATAAATCTAGATATGAACCATAAATACTTTGGTGAATATTAGAAATATATGGGGAAATATTTACATTAAGTTAGTTCAAACTTTGCAAATGAAAGATGTCAGATTCAGTCTTCATCTTAGCTACAAAAATACCTTTCTGAAACCAGGAGATCCACTTCATCCTGGCCACAACAATAAAGTTTTCTCTCTATGTATGTGAATATTTGTGATATTAATGGTGGAAGAGAAGACAAGACTGAAATAAATTGTTTTTACTATAGATTCAAAAAATAGTCTTGTAAAAGAAGATCAGCTACTCCAACAGCTAAGACTCTGGTTATAGTTATATATTAGCACCAAGTTTTATACCAGTAACTTTCTTTTCCTCCAACTATATTGATTTTGGAGTTTTCTGAGGGGGGAGTTGGTCATCCATTTCTCAATCTTGAAAGTTTAGGAGACCTGAATATTGTTTTGATAATAGGCTTGTCTGGGCTCAAACACTTCACAGTGAGACCTTCTGAGTCCATCCTTCCTTCTAGTCCATACTGACATCATTGAACTAGTTATCCTATTTACAATGGTGCTTTCTAGAATCTATCTCCTGTAAATATATATTTTTAGTAGATGTACCCAAATCAGAACCACAGAAACCTTTTTGAGTGCTTTTTCAAAGTGTTGACCATATTGTGTCCGATATTTTCTATCACAGCTTCATTTAAAAAGAAATTGTCCATATGTGTTTCTGAGAGAAATTGCATCTTTTGTTAAACTTAACACATTTAGCAAAACAGAACTGTTTAAGGAACAGGAGTAGAGGAAACCACAGCTGAGAGACATAATACATAGTTCACAAGTTAAAAAATCTTGGATTTCTTTTTGGCATTTTAGATAGAAGATCCTTAAGTCAGGAGGAATTATTGTTGGCCAAAGACCCATGGAGAAATATGACCCTCTATAATGTCACTTTCTATATTGCTAAAATGTTGACAGTTGTATTTGTTATATAAAATGTATTTCTTTAAACTAGTTGGTGAGGACAGCTGTGGTTTCCACTGAAGCTTTTTGATTTCATTCTCTCCATTACTAAAATTAGAAATAGGATTCAAGAAAAACTCTCACTAACTGATAGATGTAGTTTAGTAAGGAAATAAAAAACAGACACGGAACAGGATTTTTTTCCTCTTAGTACATGGGATTAAAACTCGAAAAGTGGGTACTCTTAAAGTTTGAGAATTATAAAGGTAGAATGTGTGAATCAAGTTCATTACTGATAATAATAACGTCCACTAAGAGAATCAAAATGTTCTATTTGTCATTAATTTCAGTGGGACAAACTCTTTATTGTTTTATATACAGTATCTCTTCTTCTTTTCAGAAGAAATTAATCATGTTCTTGCAGAATTTCTTTTAGATCTGAGAAATTTTCATGTAGAAAAAAAGAAAAAAGAAGAAAGAAAGACATGAATATTGATGCCAATAAAATAGTTTTGAATATAACTGTGTTGTCAGCCATCTTATGTTAAATTGCTTTTGCTTCAGAGAATCCTCTGCTGTAGTTCAGTCTTTTATAATGATTTCATTTTATGATTCCTTTTGCAAATGCAGTGCTTTCTCATTGTTTATGAATAATATTCAGTTTGACATCATTATGATTTTAGGGATTAGATTGATAAACTAAAACTGTTTTTATTTGACCAACAATAGCATGAAATCATCTGAGAAATGTACAATTAATTTTATATTAAAGACATTCATATTTTAAAAAAAAGACTATGGTTACTGAAAGAGAGAGTTGGATTTAAGGTTAGTGGCATAAACGGAAATCAAGCAAGTAGTTAATGCATAAGAATTTAGCATATTACTCAATTCATTGAGAAAATCCAAGAAATTCAGAATACATTTAGTTTAATTAGGGAAATACAAATTATTGAAAGAGCAAGAGGGAAAATGTGTAAGGTTTCCAGAAGTGATTCAGTTTACACAGTGTTTTTCCATGGAGAAAGAGAAAACAATGAGCCAACAAAGTCAGAATTTAGAATTCTTCCTGATGTAACAAACAGGGAATGAATATATATACATTGTAGCAGTCACATATACATATATGTCCTAAGGAAAACACATTTACACAACAACTTTACGTGGACACATAGGATAAAATAGAGATAGTATTTCTTGAGTTAAGATGAAATGTAAAAAAAATTGCATTTCATAGCATTCTAGTCCTTGAGGGCAATGCAAGATGGATACTTTATTGAAAGAAGATGAAAGTACCTATCAATAGTTTTTTTTCACTGGCTCTGCTTCCTGGAGCTATTCTCTTGGACCTGAGACTCAAACACTGCCTATCTGAAGAAGGAGCCTTGTTACACCATGCCTTATCTGATTCTGGATCCAGTTTAGTAGGGTTGCTGCAGACGTCTCTGTTTGTAAAATATTAGTAGGAAATCCAACTCAGTTTAGAAATATGACCAGTCTCTGCTCATCAACTCCAGTTTGGAGAGGTGCCTGATTTTAGATGGCTCAGAGATATTTCTCCATGGGATAAACAAAATTCTGGCATGTAGAGAATTGCTTGGCTTTCCCTCTATGCAATTCTCAAAAATGATCTCAGGTATTAACAGAGAGGAATACTACAATTTCAGAAAACTCGTAAAGAGATTTCTGTTTTTGAAATGATAATCATTACTAAGAGTAGTGAAGGAAAGAAATGATTTCCAGTTCTCACAAATGGCTGTTTTTCTACATAAAATGCCATTCTAACTTATACCTTTACCTTCAAACTAAATGAGATGATGAAGGGGAAATTATTATTATTTAAATAATAAGCTAAGTGACACTGATTGTTTTTATAATACATCAGCTTTGACTATTAATAATAGGAAAATTGTGGTAGTTTCCTTCATATTTTTACATCTGAGGAAGAAAAACATTAATTCACAGTGATAGAAAAAAATGGGTATGCTTGGTGATATCATATAAACCCGTACTTGGGCCCAGATGTCTGTTGTATATATGTGAGTTCTTGGCTTTGTATGGTCATGTCATCTTACATATTTCATCTTTCTCTCCCTTCCACCCCTCTTGCATCTCTGATGATGCTTATGTATTGATCACTACAAGACTTCCTTCTATAGAAAGGTGCCCTGAAACTTTGCTAACCTTATACTTAATCCAAACTCTCTAGCTTAACATCTTTATGGACGGTCTGGACAAATTAATATGTCTGATTGAATAGAAAAACTCCAGCATGTCAGTTAATAAATATGTTGGGGATCCCTGCACAAACACGGGAAAAAATATGCTACTGAAAGTTGAATAAAAGAGGACAAAGATAGTTGGATTGATGTCACTTTACATTTCTAGGGACTACTAAGAAAATATTTTACAGAACTCAGACATAATATATGATGTGATGTGAAGACAAGTGAAAAGTGATTGTTGCAGGACCTGTCCAAGCCAATTTGCTGCCTAGACAAAATAAATTTTACTGCACACACACACACACACACACACACACACAAGCAAAATGCAGTTTGAGAAGACATATTCTATGCTTTTTTTGTTAAGTCTTGTGTGAGACACTGGAAGGATGAAAAAGGGATATGCTCAGTGTCTAAACAGTGGGTGCGGAAACTGAATATTTATTGTTAAATGTATATTCTTGGCAATCATAAGAAAGGGATGGCAGCCCAAGATGAAACCCCATTATCTTCAATGGGCAAATGAGGATGAAGAATGTTCATATACTTTAGTTTAAAGGGAAAGTTAAATGAAATAAAATCCGTTTAAGTCAAAGGTTCATAAAAAGTTTAAGAGAATCTACTACATATAATGAGTTTCCTATCATTGGATTTTCTTTTCTTCCCTAAATTTAAATGCAACAACAAAAAGTAGCCAAGTGGCTGTAGTACTTTTTGTGCTAGACTAATTATATGAATTATTGTTGGAGTTACATCCTGATTACAATACCAAAATGCTTGGTAGATAGATAACCTATGCTAGAAACAGGTGGGGGTGCAACAATGCTAGTTTTCCTTTGTCTCATAGAAGCACAATATGTTCCTAAGCCATTTGGCAGAGTTTGGCCTTGGAGGTACTGTTTTGCCATGAGTTTGGTCCTTTTTATCAGGATGTACCCAGAAAGTAGTGTTAACTCTGTATTGGGTACAGAGTTTGTTGACTTAAGGTGTCCCCAAAAGTTTCTATATTATTCCTTAAGATATTTAACATATACATTAAACCACTGGGAATGTTCATTCAGAACACTGAAAGAGCCATCATTATACTGATGATCCCAAATTCTACACTGATGGTTTCTCATGTTGAGCCAATAGATAACCTCCTCCAGTGACGTCATGCATATATTAAGTCATCAGAGAGAATGACAAATCCTGCAGCACTCCAATTTTAACATCTTCATTCACGTACCAAGAGAAACTACATGCACAGTCTTCCAATTTATTTTGCCGTATGCCTCCCAATATATCTATAGCTGCCACAAGGCAGAAGGGGTTGGGTTGTTCCTCAAAGCATCAGAGGGAAGGACAAGAAACAATGGTTGGAAACTGATCAAGTAGAAAAGCAACCTAGAATTAAGAAGAAACTTCCTGTCAGTGAGGACAATCAACCAGTGGAACAGCTTACACCCAGAAAGCATGGGCGGTCCATCACTGGAGATTTTTAAGAAGTGACTAAACAATCACCTGTCTGAGATGGTGTAGATTCTGCTACTTGAGCAGGGGGTTGGACCAGAAGATCTCCAGGGTCCCTTCCAGCTCTATTCTATTCTATTCTATTCTATTCTATTCTATTCTATTCTATTCTATTCTATTCTAT
>JANHFS010010147.1:190831-206514 GCA_032467975.1 Trimeresurus albolabris | reverse complement strand
ACTAACTGGAGCCTCCGAGTGCTCCTCAAGGGAAGCCCCATGTAGAGAGCATTACAGTAGTCCAGGCGGGAGGTGACAAGAGCATGGGTGACTGTGCGCAAGGCATCCCGGTCCAGAAAAGGCCGCAACTGGTGTACCAGGCGTACCCGGTAAAACGCCCCCCTGGCGTTAATCACATCAAGAGCTGAAAAATGAGAAGGCTAGTATTTAGGCATTATTGATAAATGCAGTATTATAGTATATTGTTTTTAGCAACCTTTCTATGCATCCATACAGCACAGCTGAGGAATAAAATTGAATTAGAAACAATAGCTAAATAGTTCATATATTCTTAGTTAATATTTACTTGGCCATTTTATTACTCATGGAATCTGCCCGATTTTATCAAAGCTCCTTCAAGTGATTGTAAGGACCAGGTGGAAACCTGTTATTTAAAGTAAAGTTATTGTATTTCCATTAAAATACAGGATGATTCATTGATTGAATTGCTGAGTTCCTCATTGAAAATAAATAAAAAGTTCAAGGCTCTTCAACTTTTAAGCTCAGTCCATGAGCCAAACCATGTATCTCACAGGAAGGTTGTGATTGATCACCATTTCTACCCTCCTCAAATGTAGCTAAATGGGCAGTGGTCCTGGCATGTTCAGAATGAAAGCTGGAAAGGAAGGATTCAATCTTTTTCTTTAGTTTTCTTTTGGTTTCCTGTCCCTCCCCAAAAAAAAACTCTTAGGAAAAGCATAGGTATCAGAAAAGCTGATGTGTTCAAAATGCCTTGTAGAATTTGGCCAGTGATTGGGGGAAAAAAAGTCAGAATTGCATTTCAGGATTACTGTATCATGTGTTTACATTGTTTCATAGAAAAACTAATGGACTGATAAATCAGGAGAGATAATATAGATCTTAGGCAAAATCACTTGCTTTATGCTCGTGGCTGTGTTAAAAACTGAAATAAAACCAAGTAGAAGAAATAAAGAGAAAATAATATATACAGTATGACTTACGTTCTTCTCCAGCACTGGAGATGGATAATCCACCAATGGGTTTAGACTGTATTCCTGCCCAATCAGATCAAGTCAGCCAAAGTTGCTACGCCCATCCTGGACTTTAGATCCCAGTCTTGACTTGATCTTGCCCAGGACAGACGTGTAAATTTGGCTCTTAGGCAGGTATAGTCTAAACTATTGGTGGATTTTCCATTTCAGATTGCTGTTTAGTGCTGTATTCAGCACAGAATTTGACCTTCCACTAGCAAACTAACAAATTTCCATTCCCTTCCCCTTCAGGAATTTCAGAATTTCTTATCAATTCCTGATTTGGAGGGCAAAGACAACTAGGTAATCCTAAAGAAGGGGCTCCTTCTTTTCCCCCTCTCCCCCTTTACTCGCCCAGCAGATAACTTTCTTAAAGCTAATTGCTGGATTCACCTGAGGACTAACGGCTGTTAGTCCCCAACTCACATTGAAGTGACTTATTTCTTTGCCGGAGCTTGTGGCTGTGGCTCTGGTGACTGATTACAAGGAGTTGGCTTCCTTCTAGATTTTCAGGCTTTCTTTCGTAAATCCCACATTTCTGAGGTCTGTTGGAGTTGCGGCTGCAACTCCACCCCTGATTTCAAGTTTTCGGCTTGGTAGCTCTCCTCTGTTCGCGGCTGTGTGATCGCCCATCTATCGGCTGGAGGCCTGTGCGCGCACTAAGAAATGAGCGCCGATCAGCTGTTAGGCGGCTGATCGTAGGGGCGAAAAGCTCCGTTTTTTTCCTTTGAGGGTTTTTTTTTTTTGCTTGCCAGATGCGACCCTTCCATTTATTAAGGCAGCGTTCTCACTGCATCAGGCTTAATTGCTCAAGCCTCAAACCTCGATGGATTTAGTTGTCCTCCATGTGTGGCCGCCATTTTGGATGCGTGATTGCAAAATAATCAGTTCATTTTGAGGGAATTCCGGAGGAAGGGGATCCTTCCTTCTTATTTACTGCTATTGTCCTCAGAGAGGGGACATTCATTGGGGGGGTGAACTAAGTAAGTTCAGATAGGCCCCATTCCATCGTCAGGCAGGCCACCATTTTAAGTGACGGCTGCCATTTTGGGAGCGGAACAGGCCTATTCCACCTGAGGCCTGTTATTTGCAAATATAACTGAACCTCCAGGCTCCCCTTATGCACAGACGTCTAAGGTCTCCTTTCAGGTTTGGTATCTCCGGTTCTCACCTTGCTCATAGTCAACTTACCCAGCTTGACTGGGATTTCTAAATTACAAAATTGGATACCAGGCATACCTTGTCGTGCTCCCGTCATTATCCATAAAATTTGTGTTCATCTGGATTCCAGGTGCCCCCTGCAGTGCACCTGTCCTTATCCACAATGAATTTATCCGGATTCCAGACACCCCTTGTAGTGTGTCTGTCCTTATCCGTGCAACAACTTTGTTGGATTCCAGGCGTCCCCTGTTTTGCACCTGTCCTTATCCAGCAGCAGGTGTACCTGGGTTCCAGGCATCCCCTATAGTGCGCCTTCCCTTATCCAGTGTGTAATACTCTCTTGATACCAAGGGTCCCCCATCGTGCTCCTGTGCTATCAGAGAATGAAGGCTTCTGCTCCTTCCTCAAAGGGCGTTTTGCCATCTTCATCGGCTCTAATGAGTTCTATTCCATCTAGCCTGGAGGGCGCTGACAAGACTGTGACCAAAACCAAGGTCAGATCTACCACCAAGACCTCCAAAATGGCTGAAAAGCAGGCCAGCCGGAGACACCAAGCCCTAGAAAAGGAATTTTCAAGGGCACAGAAAATAGCCAGGGTAGACACCTCTCAGACTGAGGGATTGACGTATGACCTACCCCTGGGGTCCACAACTTCCCCCCCCGGGAGTATGGTTGATGGGGGAATCTTCCCATTCCCTTGTACAGGGTGGGGCAGGTGGCATTCCTCCCATGTCCCAATCTACAGCTACACGGGCACATCACGGGACCCCTGAGGCTACCTTTAGTCCCACTGTGGCCAGACTTCGGCCTAGTGAGCCTGTCACCCTGCCCATGGAGGACCGTCTAGTCTTGCTGATTGCGCAAGCAGTAGACCGCGCTTTTGAGGCCAGAGCGCAAACTCCCAGGTCAGGGCCCCCCGCTCACCTTCCTGTCTGTCAATCGGTTTCCGAAACCTATTACGATCCTTCCTCCCCATCCAGGTCCACATGTTCTGAAGGTTCATCCTTTCACACACAGGACATGGAACAGGGGATTCCAATGTCTGAGGAGGAGGAGCTGCCTCCCGAAACTCCTTCATTTAGCGGTCTCTTCAACCCTTCCTTCTTTGTTCCCTTGCTCTGCAAGGCCACATCCGCAGCCCATCTCGGTCCTGACCCTTCCTCAACAACAACCACTGTTTCCCCAGACTCGTAGGTGGATCCCAACTTCACCAAACCGGTGGCTGCTCAACACCACATCCCCTGTCCCCCCCATGTTCCTGAATGTGGTCAGAAAACAGTGGGCATCCCCAGCTTCCCTTCCCCTCCCAGCTACTACTGATAAAAAGCTTTACAATGTTAGCTAAGGATCTGGAGGAGGCCCTGGAAGTGCTTGCGGTGGATGAACCATTAGGTCCCCTAGTATCTCCCACCGCCATTCCCGGAGATGTCTCCGAAGCCCTCAAAGCAGATGACCATAAGTGCAAACTCGCCTATCGTAGGACGCACCAAGCGACAGCATGGGCTATTAGGGCGGCCACCTCCGCATCTTTCTTTAATAGATCTGCTCATCGCTGGCTCAGGCAGCTCCAGGCCCGTATCCCAGCGGACGATATCCGCACCCACCAAGATCCTAGCAAGATGGTGGCAGCCATTGAGTATGCATCAGATGCCACTTTCCAAGCCGCCAGATTCTCTTCTAGGGCTATGGCATCCAGCATCACTGGTCTCCGTATGCTTTGGTTGAAGCACTGGCACACCGATGCCAAGTCTAAGTGGCATCTGTCATCTGCTCCATATCAGGAAGGTAAACTATTTGGAAATGCTTTGAATCCTTATCTCACCGAGAATAAGGACAAGCGCAAGGTCCTTAATCACCTCCTTAAAAAATCAGATAAACGCTCCAATTACTACCCTCGTAGACAGTCCTTTCGCGCTGGGGCTAGGTACAACTACACCCAGACCTTCTGTCCCTTCCTGGCTAGGCAGGACAGGCAGGAGACACAGTCTGACAGACAGACGGCCAGACCCAGACAACAATCTCAGGGCAAACGGCCCTTTCGGGGGAATGGCCGTCCATTCTGCCATTCCAGATGACTCCCCGACAGTCCCTCCCATAGGGGGAAGACTCTCTCTCTTTGCCCACCAGTGGGAGGCTACCACCACGGACGCATGGATACTCAACACCGTAAGTCACGGCCTTTACCTGGAGTTCATCTCCAACCCCCCAAATCAATTTCTCTCTTGCCCATACCCCCAAAATCAAGCAAAGAAGAGACTGATGAACGAAGCCGTCCAACATTTACTAGACATACGGGCCATAGAACCGGTACCGGTGGAGCAGAGAGGTTGGGGGTTTTATTCCATCCTCTTCATCGTCCCCAAGGTGTCATGGGGATGGAGAACCATTTTAGATCTCAAAGGCTTGAATTATCATCTTGTATACCGCAAATTCAAGATGCAAACGCTCCATTCCATCTTGGGAAGTGTAAGAAAAGGGGACTTCCTGACGTCTAGCGATGTCACGGAAGCGTACCTTCATATCCCCATCTCTCTCGCCCACCGCCGGTTTCTAAGATTCGCCCACAAGGGCCGTCATTTTCAGTACAGGGCACTACCATTTGGCCTATCATCGGCTCCCAGGGTGTTTACAATATCCTGGCAGTTCTGGCAGCTCACTTAAGGATGGTACCAGTCAGAGTCAAATGTTACCTGGACGACATTTTGATCCAGTCATCGTCCATCCAGTCCGCCAGGGCAGACCTCGAACTGGTGGTAAAGCTGCTCCAGGATCACGGGTTCTCGGTAAACTTCCCCAAGAGCCACATGGTTCCCACAACAAGGCTGTTACACCTCGGGGCCATCATAGACACGGTGGAGTGCTGGGTGTATTTATCTCAAGAGCGCTGGGACCACATAAGAGAGGCAGTCCTCCAAGTACGCAGGGGCCAAACAGTATCTTTAATCAGCCTTTCCAAATTGTTAGGGCAGATGATCTTGGCCATAGCAATCATCCCGTGGTCCAGGCTTCACTCCAGAAAACTGCAGTGGTTCCTACTCCCCTTTCAGAGGCAGAACCTCAGTGCCTCTCATCAAAGGGTGAGACTCCCACCTAAGGTATCGTGCTCCCTCATGTGGTGGCTGTCACCCACCATGCTCAGAGGGTCGTTTTTCAAGGAACCAGATCGGACACTGCTTACGATCAATGCCAGCCTGTTCGGCTGGGGTGCGCACCTTCGATCCCTGTGGGCACAGGGCCATTGGTCCCACTCGGACCTTCAGCACGACATAAATTGGCTGGAACTATGAGCCATACATCTAGCCCTCCGCCACTTTCACAGCCTGGTAAGTCGGCGCCACGTACTGGTCCTCACGGACAACGTGACTGCCAAGGCTCACAGGGGGGCACTCGATCTTGAGCTCTGCTGACCGAGTCGCTCTTACTGGGATCCTGGGCAGAACACAATCAAGCCGATCATATTTATTTATTTATTTATTTATTTTATAATTTAATTTCTATCCCGCCCTTCTTCATACAGGACTCAGGGTGGCTCACAGCATGTTAAAACAATTACAAAAGTACAAAAACCATTAAAAGCCAATTAAAACCAAATATTGGAGGAGCTGTGTACTTTAAAATTCCCCACTAAAATTATCCCATTTAAAATTCTCCTTAGGCCAGACCCGCTTGTTGAAAAAGCCATTTCAGGGAAGGAGAACACTCAGGGCGACATTCTGAGCAGGGCGACAGTAGATCACTCAGAATGGCGCCTCCATCCGAGGGTCTTCAAAGAAATCTGCCACGTTTCAGCCTACCGCTGTTGGACCTCTTTGCATCCCCAAACAATGCCCAGCTACCTCAGTTCTTCTCCCAATTTCCATCCCCAGGGGCAGAACAGGCAGATGCGCTTCGGAGCCTATGGCCTCGGGGTCTGCTCTATGCCTTCCCGCCTCTCCCTCTTCTCCCAGCAGTAATACGCAAACTTCTCCAGGAGCGAGCAGAGATACTCCTAGTGGCTCCTTATTGGCCAAGGAGGCCTTGGTTCGCCGATCTGATGAGCCTCTCCATTGCAGATCCATGGTGGATTCCTCCGGACCGGGTTTCACTCAGCCAGGGGGCCATTCTCCATCCAGACCCCCAATGGCTCCAGCTAGCCATCTGGCACTTGAGCGCTCAATCTTGTCACGGCAATTTTGCCCACCAGGGGTCATTGAAATAATCCAGGCTTCCCGTCGCCCTTCCACAAACCACATTTACGAGGTCACGTGGAAGAACTTTTGCTCCTGGTGTTCCAGTCAACACTTGTCACTCTCGGAACTCATGATTCCCCATATTCTGGAATACCTGTTAGAGGGTCTGGAGAAGGGCTTAGCCCCAAACACCTTGTGCAGACAGATAGTGGCCCTTTCCATGGTCTTCACCTGTAACTCCATGGGGTCATTGGGTCATCATCTCTTGCTTCACTCATTCCTTAAGGGGGCAGTGAATGCCAGACCCCCCACAGTACACATGGGAGCTACCACGGGTACTTTGGGATCTGACCAAGTCTCCATTCAAGCCCCTCAGGACATGCGAAGTTTGTTACCTGTCCCACAAGGTGGCGTTCTTGGTGGCAATCATGTCTGCATGGCGTATTTCAGAATTGGCAGCGCTCTCAATTCGCGATGACCTATGCATTTTTCACTCAGACCGGGTAATCCTTCGCCTTGACCCCACTTTCCTTCCAAAGGTCAATTCACTAATCCATAGGATCCAGGAGATAGTACTCCTGGATTTTTGTCCTAACCCATCACATGCTCTGGAACGGCAATGGCATAGCCTGGATGTCCGCAGGGCGCTCCGGTGCTATATTTCACGGATGGTGGAATTCCGCAAATCAGAGGCCCTCTTTGTATCCTTTCACCCTTCCTCCAGGGGTCGGAAGGTCTCCTCATCCTCAATTGGCAGGTGGATTAGGGCGTGCATTGCCGGGGGGTATCAGGCTGAGTCCTTGCCAGTTCCACGACAGGTTACAGCCCACTCCACATGGAGTGCATCTACGTCTGTGGCCTGGGCCACTCAGGCGTCCATTGAGGATGTCTGCAGAATGGCCACATGGTCTTCACCATCTCCATTTATACGACACTATAAAATCGATAAGTTTGCCTCGGCGGAGGCTTCCTTCGGTAGGAGGGTCCTCCAACAGGTTGTACATCAAAGTGCCACACCGGACCGGTCTACTTCCCACCCTCAGGGACAGTAGGCTTTGGTATGTCCTATTGATGGATTATCCATCTCCAGTGCTGGAGAAGGGGCGTTATCTTACCTGAACACCTTTTCTCAGCATGGAGATGGATAATCCACTCCCACCCTGAAGGTCATTGGACCTAGGTTTAGTTTTAGTTAATGAGCCAACACATCTTGCGTTCAGTCAATAGCTACGCTTGCGTCAAGACTGGGATCTAGGGTCCAGGACGGGCGTGGCAACTTTGGCTGACTTGATCTGATTGGGAAGGAATGCAGTCTAAACCCATTGGTGGATTATCCATCTCCGTGCTGAGAAAAGGCGTTCAGGTAAGACAACGCCCCTTTCCTTCCCACACATTCTGAAATCATAGAAAATGGGAAGCCTTGTCTATTTCCAATTGGATTATTGTCTGTTCGAGGTCTCTATTAGCTTGAATTAGTCTTTCTTCCATTTCCTCCACTTTTCTTTCTTTCCTTCCCATTCTATCTTCCATCTCCTTTAGTTTTTGTTCATTTTTTAAAATTTGTTGCTGAAAGCATTCAAATTTATCATCCATCAATCTCATCTTTTCTTTCATTTCTCCCATGTCGTTCCTTACTTCTCCTATCTCTCGTTTCAAATCCTCATGGTTCTTTAACATAACCTCCTGTATTGTTTGTAGCATCTGTTGTAGAGCCTTAAATGAGTTTGATCTCTCTCTCTGTAAAAGTCCTTCCGTAGATCTTTGCCCTGCTGGACTTGGTTCCATTGTTAAAGTTTGGATTCCTTGCCTCTTTCCTGTACCAATTTTTGTCAAATTTGGGATGCTTGTCATTTTTAATACCGCTTTAAATTAACTTCTCCACTACAGTTCCACTACAACTGTTTCATTAAGTTTCCCGCATCCAAAATTACTCTTTGAGTTTCCTCAATTTATGTCAATTATTAGCAAGCCCTCAGAAATAGATCTTGTTTCTCTTTAAATTTCCTCTTCTTCCTTAAATTGTCACCAGTTTTTCCCTCGGCCACTAGATGTCTCTTACTCCTTATTATCCAAGTTAACAGTCAATCTTACTTCAACATATCTGCATTCTCCGATTAGTCAGCACTTTCACCCCGAACTAAATTATCAGCAATGATAGTAGATTTCCTCTTCCTCTTTTCCCTCACGCCACCAGTGAAAGTTTACTGCGCTGAAATGGTCTCTTCTTTGCCTCCACTTGCTATTCGCTGCTTTACTACGGAGGAAGTTTCCTCCTTCCTCAGGCCTCCTTCTGACTCTTCCCTCTTTGCAATCCCCCGAGAAGATCTTCACCCCGGGTTACTCACAGAGGGTTGCCAGGATCATTTTGCCCAGGTCCGTCTCTCCGTTGTCCAGCTAGTCCACCGCGAATGTTGTCCAGCTGCCTGTTGTTCTCTCTTCCCGGCCACCATTATGGGCCGCCTTTCTTCCCCTGCTCGACTTCTCCGAGGCTTTCCTGCCGTCCACACTCTCAGCTGCCGCTGTGAGCTGCACAGCAGGGCGCCTCTTTCTTCCAATTCCCCTCCAAGGAATCTAGGACTCCAAAGAATCCGCCAATCGGATGGAAAAGGCTATGTATTCGACTCTCATAGACGGAGAGCCGTTCCACACATCCTTCCCTCCTGACAGCTGGCCCCGCCCCCCTGTCTCCCACTTAATTCTTTAACTCTGTCAACAAAAAAGAAATTTGGATTTGTAATGTATCGCAGTAGTGACTTGAGCCTGCTTAACGCCCCTAGTTTGGGGGGGCTGCAAGGCAAAAGTGATTATAAGTAGAACTGCAGTATAGCAGTCAAAATACCAAGGTGCATTAATCAGACCGGTCTGTCCGGAAAAAACTTTCTACACACACACACACACACACACACACACACCGTATACCAGGTCTTATTTTCGGGGAGGGATGGCTTTTATACTCATCTCTGGCACCGACAGCCCCACCCCACCGGTCCACTTCTTTTATGGCCAAAGAAGCAGCATCATTCATTCATTCATGCATTTTGCAGTCAGACCTTTCCGGCCGAGTACCGAGCTATGGGTTGAATCCATAGCTCAGTTCTTGACTGTAGAGGTCTTGCAGAACTGAGCTAAGCTCAGGTCTTGCAGAACCGAGCTATAGATTGTATCCATAGCTCGGTTCTTGGCTGCACAGGCCTTCCGGAAAGCCCTGTGACTGAGAAATGCAGGCCTGGCTGCAGAAGATGCTGCAGAAAAAGTGGGCCAGCGAGGAGAGGCCTGACTACCAGGTAAGTGGATGTGGGGCACATGGGGCAGCTCCACATGCTCCCCCCTAGTCCTAGCTTGATTTTTAGATGTGTGCTTTGCCCCAAAACTAGGGCTTATTTTTGGGGTAGGGCTTATATTAGGCCCACCCCAAAAATCAAGCTAGGCCTTACTTTCAGGGAAACATGATGTGTGTGTTTCTGCATCTGTTTGCAAAACGTAGGAGAGGGAAGCATTTAAAATACACATAGAAAACTTGCAGTGGTGTCAAAATATATTTTTGTTTTAAAAGGTCTATAATAAAAAAAAGAAAGTTTGCATTTTTTTCTTCTTTTCTCCCAACTTTTCATTTGATATTAAGTGGCTTCAAGCCAAAAATGTTAAAAGTCTTTTCAAACTTTTTCTAAAAAATGAATGAAGGACATTCATCATAGGGCCATACAAAGGAAGGCAACTATTGGGCAGATGTAAACATCTGCAGTAGAATGCCATGGGGAATGTCTGACCAAGGTTGGAGAGAAAAGGAACCAAGAACAGTAAGAATCTGAACAGTAGCAAATAAAAAACTTACTACTAATTCAAAGTGGGAATTGAAAGAGAAGGGGAAGCTTTTATAAGTAGTAAAAATTGATTTCCTGCAATTTTCCAACAGAGTGAAACAACGCTTGTGTATTCCTCTCTACAAATGCATCTTCAGGGGGAATTTGCACATCAAGCATTGTAGCCTGCATGCAGTTTTTATTATGAGCTTTAACTAAACACTGGTAAAAATGCACAGACACACATTATTAGGAATAGTAGAATTAATATTCTCTGCAAAGTATTGATAATAATGGAGGGAAATCTTAGATGAAATAGTGACACTGCAGCTAACTCTGCAATAGGCATAATAATCGCTGGGAGTGCTATATTAGAATACTAAAATGTATTTATTTCCCAAACTTATTTATTTATTTGTTTCTTTGGGGAGATAGTCCTTATTATGTTTGGTGATCGGTGAGACATTGACGAGGCAGCAGGTGTAACAACAACTCTTTATTAAGATTTTAAAGAGAAGCCTGGATTACTGTCCCTCCACTCCACTGTCCCTCCACTCAGCCACTAGGTGGTGGCCAATAGGATTCAAGTATTAGTTCCCGCGTTTAACACAAGTTAAATAGCATGTAGACAGAAAGTCTGGCACTTAACTGACAGAATCTTATGACCATTTTTTCAACATTTCCAAGTAATTCACATCAATACATTACAGTCCTCTTGGGACTGAAGCATATCCAAGCTAAAAACTTGATCTTTTAGGAGAAAACCAACCCATTTGGTAAAGAACTTATCTGAAATAAACTTCAATCTGTTAGTTATTCCATTGCCATAGCAAGCTCCTACACCCTGATCAGCATATTGAAAACAATACACTCCAAAATCCTCAGGTAAACATTTTCAAGTATTTTTGTGTAGATACTTAGGAACATCCTAATTGGTGGAAGGGAACCAGCCACTAAGATTACAGAGAGAGCTTTTGCACAGGCCTCCTCATTAACCAATGAACATTTTTCTAGCCACCACAAGCAAGCCTTTAAAGTTCCAGTGTCTGATATATGATATGAACTGTAGCTCATTTTTTAAAAAAATAAAGAGTCTTAAATCGTCTTTATTACAAATGCTAGGCAATTTAGCATCTTTTTTTCCTTCCACGTGACCATCACTATGGCAATATCAGGGGAAAGTGAAGCCAACTGAATAAGATTTTAGCATAAAACACCTGTCTGTTTGTCTTCTGTTCATCTTCCCATAATGCTAATGCATAGACCAAGCTTGAGTGCAGAGAAAGGCATTCAAGCTTGGAAAAACAAAATAAAACAAAACAAAACCCAGCAGTAAGCTATGTTTCAGAAGAAAGGAGTTGCCTGCTTCATTTGCTCCCATCAGTCAACAAGTTGTTTTGTCTACAGCCAGTATTTATTTGTTTGTTTGTTTGTTTACTGTTTTTAACTAGCAGTAGACCACAAACAACTACGTGTAGTTTAATTCTCGATCTATTCCCTTGGATTCAATGTAAACTTCTCAAGCCATGTTTCAAATCTTGATTTATTAGTGGCAAGTAAAAGCTACGTGTTATATAGCATGAAATGCAAATTTGGAAAGAAAAGATAAGTGATGAATTATTGAGAAGAATGACAACAAATTTTTTCTTCCATGTCTAACTAGAGAAACCAAATATTTATACCCGAGAATTATTCAGTAAATATTATTCAAATTCCTAACTTCAGAACTGTATTAAACCAAGATATGTTTGTTTGTGTTGGAAAATTATTATTGATAACTTCCAGTTTGGTTCCCACCTAGCACACTCCACGTCAATCCCTACATCCACATCAGAGCATGTACACACAATTCTCTATTCAGCTAGCAAGTATATAACTTGATATTTGTTTATTAAAAAACGGCAAGCATAAAAAATAGTTAACTTAATGGAACAACAAAATAGCAGAATTGGAAAGGATCTTGGAGGTGTTCTAGTCCAAACCCCCTGCTCCAGCAGGAAACCCTATACTATTCCAAACAAGTGACTATCCAGTCGCTTTTTAAAAGAGAACCCACAATTTCTAAAGGCAAGCCATTCCACTGGTTAATTGTTTTCAGTTAGAAAATTTCTCCTTAGTTCTAGATTGCTTGTCTCCTTGATTAGTTTCCATCCATTGTTTGTTGTCTTGCCTTATCTTCTTGGACTGCAAGAGAGAGATCACTGGAGTTCTGGGAGACAAGGGATATTCTAATGTTAGTCATAGTGTGAAGGAGAAATCAGTGCATTTATTTGTTTTATGTTCCGTTAGGTCAGTGTCAGCTCTTAGGAAGCACAGAGACAAATCTTCTCAAAGATGAAATCAAAATTTAAGATTCTACTTAGGACAGCAAGTTTATTAAGTCTGGCAAAGGGTTCTGAAACCAAAATTTCATCTGTCAGTTTTGCTTTCTCCCCTCGAATATTGGAACACTGCAAATATTGGAACACTTGCAAACAATGGACAAAGTATTGTCCAAATATTGGAACACTTGCAAACAATGGACAAAGTATTTATGTCTTTGCAAAAGCAAAGACATAAGTACCCATGCAAGAGATAAAAAGAACTTAATATCAACCATCTCTATTATCTATTTCTATATCCCCAAAAATAGAGAAGTTTCAGCCCCACTGGGAAACAATATAGCACGGAGGGCCTCAAGCTTAATCATTCCAACCTTAGACCTTGTATGTATATTACAGAACAGAATAGAGGTGGAGATGATATACTATTCCACATCAGGAATTGAGTGGAAGAGATGATATATCCAACAGCTTGAGAGCCATTTTGAGGCACTTGTTGAACTCTTGTGTGAAGTCAGAGCCCCCCAGAGAAGCAAATATTAAAAGGGCAGAAAAATATATTTTTCCTCAAAAGGATTTTTAAAAGCAGAAACCAACCCGGGCTCCAAATCTCTCTGTTCCAAGCAGTAGCCAGCCCTATACAAATGCAAATGTAAAACTATCAGGAAAGCTGGAGCCAGAAGACAAAGACCTAAAATCTGCATACCTCACCCAAACTCTAAGAGTCATTAGCCCAGCCCCAGGGAAGCAGGATTTGGCTTTTGGGACATAATAGGACTAACCCAATTACCATCAAGTATACCAGAGAGGCACACCTAGACTCAGGTCAGAACACGTGACACAGGAAATAGCCTCAAAGTTCATGCCACAGGAACAGGAAACTTCCAAACAAAAAGCTAGAGAGGGTATAAAAACCTACTGCCCATGTGCTCAGGTCCTTGTTTTCTCCTCTGGTCTTTCCTGCAAGAACCATCTTTCTGCTTCAATAAACTGTAACTATCTTCCCAAAGTAGTCGCCATGTTGCTTATTTATTCCCGGCTTGGATGAACCAGGATGAAGACAATCTAATAAGTGAGAAATATGTGGACATGTGACAGGCAACCTGTAGCTTCAGTTTGCAAACAGGGAGCGCTTTCTTGGTCCTTTTCGAAGTTGCCTTCAAAATTCAATGGTTCCATTTTTAAAGGTAGCAGTTCTGCTCCTATGAGTCTGAGGTGCAAAAAAACTACAATATGTAAATCTCCAAACAGGTTTGCATAGTTCTGAAAGACAAAGAACCATTTGCTGATCAAATCGCTCAGGAAGAGATAATAATTGCAAAAAGCAGTTTTAGTTGTACATCCTACGAAGATATCTTTAACACCATCAAGCAGCATCTGCCTGTACCAGGAAAGGACTCAATAGGTGGACAACAAAGTCAAATTCAGTCTAAACATCTGGTTGACTCATGCCACCCATAATAAGTCTGGATAGCAGATATTACAGTACCCGGAGAAAGTAGAATACAGTAAAAGAAAAAGAACTGGAAAAAAAACCCACAACATATAAAAACCTGCAAATAGAAGTAGAATGACTGTAGCAAAAGAAAGCAAAAGTAGTACTAATTGTAACAGGAGCCTTAGATGCAATTCCAAAACTTGTGGGGAACTAATTTAACCTGTCAGCATTAACAAAATCACTATCAGTCAATTGCAAAAGGCAGCTTTACTTGGAATGACTTCTATCCTGGGATAATATTTTTGGTTTTATTTTGATAGCTGCTCTTTCTCTTATGCAGAGGTGTCAAACTGCCGGCCCACAGGCCGATTGCATCATGCACGGGCAGTACCCACCCCCGTTTTGGCAATGCAAAAAAAGTTGCGATATGTTGCGACACATCATGTGATGCGGCGAGTTTGACACCCGTGCTCTTATCTAAGAAGAGATCTAATGAAGATCTTAAATCTTACACAAGTATAAATAAAAGATGTCATCACCCACTTTTTGTAGATAATATATTATGGATGCATGCCTACCAAAAGATTTATTGTTATGGAAAGTTGAAAGAGAACTCAGATTTGACATAGCCTATTGTCCCCCATTGATGAACAAAAGGGAAGAAACCAAATATGGCTCTAAGTTCCTTCCTTATTAATAGAATGGATGAAATGCTATCAGAATAGAATGTTATGTTTGAGCAGAAAGTCACAGTCTAAATTGACTAAAAAATAATTAATAATGGAGGAGCCAAATACACCCAGAAACAAGAGGATTTACAAGCTTTGAGAGGGTAAATGAGGAATCGTCCCCACTGTTTTATGATGGTCAACATCTACAGTATTAACAAAGAGGTGCCACTTGGAGGTGCCATGTCATAGGGTTATAGATAAGTGGGTGTGGGGATTATAAAACCTATCTCTTTTAAATTGTGTTCTTTTTAAAGAGCCAATCCATACAATGTTTTCCTTTTATCATTTTAGTGATTGATGTAGCCATTGATTATGTACCATCAAGTTGGTGTTGACTCTTAGTGACCTCATAAACACACATTATCCAAGGCAATTTGTTCCTTCAGATTTTCTAAGATATACTCATCACTGCTAAATTGAGTCCATTGATTACTGCTTGTCACAATCTTCTTTCTTCCATTTTTCCCAGCATTGTGGACTTTTCAAAGATACCAAGTTTTTGAATAAAAGGGCTAAAATTTGATCATTTGAGTCTGATCATTTGTGCTTGGAATAAGAACTTTGAATTGATTTGTTCTAGGATTCACTTGTTTGCTTTCTTGGCTATCCTAATTATTCTCAATAATTTCTCCAACATCAAATTCAAAGTGTCAATACTCTTTCTAGTCTGCTTTTTCAAAACCTATAATTGTGGCATAGTTATCTGGATTTACAGGTTAAAAAAATTACAGCATTCTGTATCCATCCCCCCAAAAAACACTCTACAGCTGAGTTCACTAAAAATGCTAGAATAAAAGTACACAACCTGAAGAATCCCCTAATATCTGAAAGAGGCTATCAGAGTTCTCAAGAGTTATTACCAGTTTACAATATTTAATGAATCACATTAATCATATTAATTATTTTTAGTGTTCTTAGTGCTTTAAGTGAAGTATTAATACCACTTTACAATGCTTTGGTAAGGCCACACTTGGAATACTGCATCCAGTTTTGGTCACTACGATGTAAAAAAGATGTTGAGACTCTAGAAAG
>JANHFS010010147.1:135434-149034 GCA_032467975.1 Trimeresurus albolabris | reverse complement strand
TCCAAGGTACCTTCCAACTTTACTACTACTACTACTACTACTACTACTACTACTACTACTACTACTACTACTACTACTACTATATATGCAAAATGTAAAGAATTAAGACAAAAATTAATCTGAAATAAATAATAACTAAATACATTATTCACTAACACATGTGGATGCATGTTTTACAGATTTCCTAAAGACTAAGAGGATGGGGATCAAGAGGATAGAGACATAATGGCATTAGAATGTAGCATTGCAGGCTAACTCTGCCACCTGCCAGCAGTTGGATTCTGACCGGCTCAAGGTTGACTCAGCCTTTCATCCTTCTGAAGTCAGTAAAATGAGGAGCCAGATTGTTGGGGGCAATAGGCTGACTGTAAACTGCTTAAAGAGGGTTGTAAAACACTGTGAAGTGGTATATAAGTCTAAGTGCTATTGCTATCAAATGCAACTTCTAAAGGAGAGCTGTCTTACTCAATCATTGCAATGCTGTCTACATGATGCTACTCTTCAAAACCGTTTGGAGGTATCGGCTTCAACTGGCATAGAATGCAGCGGTGCAGGCAGTGATAGACAAGACTTGGTATGCCCATGTGACACTTTCAAAAAATACGTCTTTTGACATATCTTCTACTGGCCATCTACATTACTACTACCATAGTAATTGGTAGTAATTTTTAACAGATTTTACAAATATTGAGGCTATTCCCTCAAATAGATTTAGAAATCTGCTTGATGTTTGATGAACATATGACATATTCGGGGATGGAAAATGGGATATTTTGAGGGGTTTTATTATATGGTTGATTCATTAAAAGTTATAAGCTGCCTGGAGTCATCTATATGAGAGATTAACAAATTGTATACATTTGGTAAACAAAAAGATGATTTCCTTTTTCTGCTTTTTGCTTGCGTGTTTTTATCATTTTTCATGTACTGTATTTCTCTTTTTGTATTTTTTTTCTATTTTTTTCTATAGAACCAATTATTTAATACTGTTTTAAATAAATCAGTTTTAAAAATGAAGCTGTCTCATTTTGGAAACTTGTTGGAATGTGCGGGAAAATGTCATTTTTATAGTTGCATTGCAAATGATGATTTCAGCAGGGCCTGGAGATAAAATAAGGACAATTTTAGTGGGGGACAAGAAAGAAATTGCTGTCAAGGCTTTATTGTGCTCTGGCCTAGGATCTATCAATTGCTTTGGTCTGTAAATATCCTTAACTATAAAAATTGGCCAGAGAAACCACTGAATAAAAAAGCTTTTAGAGGAAAAAAGAATCAATGCTTTAATTTAATTTAGGAATGATAGATATAAACAGCTTGTGTCACTGCTGCAGGGTAATGCATGATGCACGGCAAAAGAGTTGTGCTATATCACATCTGGAATAGCAAACCTCTTTCGCCCAGAGTCAAATTTTGGCCTATTGTGCTAATGTACTCAGTGATTGATTAAGCATGCCTGTGATCTTATATCATTACTTGATTACCTTGGCTATTTAGCTGCAATTCTTGCAGACTTGCAAGCTTATTTTAAATGTTTCAGTAAAGGAAGCAATAGCAAACCTTATTTCTGATTCAAAGCATCTTTTGCTTGTTATACAGAAAGAGATACAAGAATATTCCTTTGGAAATAACATGGACCAAAAGCAAGCATTGATTGAGAAAAGACCCCAAGGCAGAAAGCAGCATTCTCTTACCAGTTGGTGCTTTTATCCTATCTTCCCCACCCTTTGTATCAGAGGGTTGGTTGATAGGCACTTCTTGGTTCTGTGAGTTTTCATGGCTGAGAATCTAACTGGGTCTTTCCAATCACCTTAAACAGGACACTCCCTGTTGAAGAGAAGTACAAAAAAGATGTTGAGACATTGGAAAAAGTGCAGAGAAGAGCAACTAAGATGATTAAAGGCCTAGAGACAAAAACATATGAAGAATGGATGCAGGATTTGAGTTTGGCTAGTCTAGAGAAAAGAAGGACTAGGGGTGACATGATTCCAATATTTAGAATAGAATAAGAATAGAATAGAATAGAATAGAATAGAGTTGGAAGGGACCTTGGAGGTCCTCTAGTCCAGCCCCCCACTCAAACAGGAGAACCCACGATTTCTGGAGGCAAGTTGTTCCACTAATAATTGTCCTCACTGTTAGGAACTTTCTCCTTAATTCCAGGTTGCTTCTCTCTTTGATCAGTTTCCAACCTTGTTTCTTGTCCTGCCCTCTGGTGCTTTGGAGAATAATTTGATCCCCTCTTCTTTGTGGCAGCCTAATACTGGAATATCATGCTATCATGTCACCCCTATTTCTTCTTTCTTTAGACTAGCCAAATCCAAGTCCTGCAGCAGTTCTTCATATGTTTTAGTCTCCAGGCCTTGGATCGTCTTAGTTGCTCTTCTCTGAATTTTTTCCAAGGTCTCAACATCTTTTTTGTAGTATAGTGACCAAAATTGGTTGCAGTATTCCAGGTGTGGTCTCACTAGGGTTTATAAAGGGGTACTAATACTTTGTGTGATCTTTATTCTATGCCTCTGTTTAATGCAACCCAGGATTGTATTAGCTTTTTTGGCTGCTGCTGCACATTGCTGGCTCATAGTCAAGTGATCGTCCACTAAGACTCCAAGGTGCCTCTCACAGTTACTCACTGTATAACTACAGATTAGGTCTCACCTAATCTATACTTATATCTTTGATTTTTCCTAGATGTAAAACTCTGTTTTTCCCACATTAAAACTCATTTTATTGGATAGGACCCATTGTTCCAGTTTGTCAGAATCAGACGTAATTTAAACTGAAGGAAAAATGAATAAAAATATGCATATCATACACACAAATATGCAAATAGGTTTACTATTTGTTATTCCACCCAGAGTCACATTATTTGAATCGGGGGCTTTATAAACCTAGTTAATACATGAGAATGTACAAAATGAAGCTAATTACTCTCAGACACGCAATACAAATATTCTTAAAAATGTTTAAAATGCAATCTAATTACAAAGCTAAAAACTACAGCAAGTTTTATTCAATAAACACATGAGAAATTTTGTGAAGACAAAGACTTTGTTTGTCCTTCAAAGGTACACAAGTATGCAAAGCCACACCAACAAAATTATAGCCTCCCTCTTCAACTTACTTTGGAGCCAGATCTCGCAATGGTCCCTAAATTGGACAGAAGTTCTTCACGGTTCATCCCAATTCCAGTATCCTACAAGCAACAGAAAAGGAGTCTCTCACATATCCAGAATTACACTTTGGGATGTGTGGAAAGAGACAGACTCCTTCTTAGCTTCCCCCCTTTTCCATATGAGAATCAGATTAACTCACAGCACTGCTTCTGATATTTTGCCCTGATAGCTATCACCTAAAAGCTAGTGCAGTGCAGAAAAGACAAAAGTAAATCCTCCTTCCCAGGCCATAAAACCCATGTTGTCACTTAAGTCAAGCTCAACATTCAGCCTAGCTGCATGCTAAGTTATAAACCAATGATGGCGAACCTTTTAGAGACGGAGCGCCCGAAAACCGGCCCTGCCAGCTCCCTCTCCGCCCCCAGCTTGGCTCCTCAGGGCCACCCATTGCCTTCATGGCCCGCCGCAGATTGCCCAGGTGCCCCAGCAGCACCATGGTGGCCATGCCCTCTGCCCGTGCCCTGCAGCATCATCTGCATGCGACAGGGCTGCACTGCTCCACGCCGGCTGTACTTCGGGGGCGACTCTCCTCTGGGGGAGCTGCTGTTAGAAACCCTTTCCCTTCTGGGAAAACTCTCAGAGCATTCCAATTCCCTTCCCAGCTTCTTTCTAGGCTAGATTCTCCCAGAATCAACCTCACTGGCATCTGCTTGCCATGCAACCTTCGGATAACCCTTGCAGACAGAGAACCCACTGAATAGCAAGAGGAATGTGTTGTTTTTTTACACATTATGCAAAAAATAAAAAATGTCCTCCTACCTGGATGGCAACCAGGCACTTTTCTTCATCTGTCTCCAGTTCAATCCTGAGTTCTGGCAGGACCTTTCCTTTAGAGACGAGTTTGTGGCGCAGCTTCTCCAGAGCATCGCTACTGTTGGAGATCAGCTCCCGGATGAACACCTGTCAAAGAGTCAAAGAGCAAGTAAGCTCTGCAGAGCGAAGGGACTTCTTAAGCCCATGCTGTTGGCTTCACCCTGCAAGGCTTACCTCCTGCTCAGAGTAGAGGGAGCGGGCCACAATATCCAAAAGTTTCTGGGTTTCAGCTTGGAACTCATGCTTCGAGGTGGAACCTGCAAAAACAAGTTCAGGGTTGAAATGAGGGATCGTTGGTGCTAATCAGCATTAAGCATTGGGTAACGAAACGTCTGCAAGAAACAACCGGGCTCAGAGAGTACCAAGGAGCCCTCAAGGGGAAGAGGAGCTGCTTCCGACTCCTCGCGAGGAGAATTCGCCCGGCCCGGCGAGAGATTTACCCGGGACGCTCTCGGGCCTACTAGGCGACCGGGGCGGCGGCGGCGCCTCTGGGTCGTCCCGGGCGGTGTGGCTGCTGCACGAGCGCCGCCAAACCCAACAGGGCAGGCCGCGGACGGGGGACGGGCTCGCCGCAGAGACCAGGCCAGGCGGGGCTCGGCGGGCGGGGGCCGCGGCCCTCTGCTCCCGCCCGGCGCGGAGGAAGACCGGCAGGGAGGCGCGGCGGAGGCAGCTCCCCAACAGCACCAGTCTTCCCAGCCCCATGGCCACGGCACGCGCGAGGCCGCTTCCGGCGCAGGCGGGACGTCACACCCGGCGCGGGCTCGCCGGTGACGTCACGGCCGCAGGGGGTGGGGCCGTCCGGCGCCGCGCCCGCGGAGGAGCATCCGGCTGGCTGGTCTCTGGGCGCGTGCAGAGCGCGGTCCGCCGGATGGCGCGCCCGCAGGCGGAGGCGGAGATCCACCCGCTTAAGGCCCGAGAGGCGCCGGCCTCGCCGGGGACCGAGGGTCGGGACGCCGAGAAGGAGGCGGGCGGCGGCGCGCAGCCCGAGAGGCTCTCGCAGTGGCGCACCGCGGCCTTCTTCCTCTCGCTCTACCTCTGCCTCGGCCTGGCCTTCGCCTTCTCCTTCGTCATCCCCTGCCCGGTCAGGCCCGCCTCGCGGACGGCCTGGAGAGGAGCCGCTCCCGTTCACCATTTCATCAAACTTCTCCCCTCAGGAGTTAACCCGCGGCGGCTTAACATGGCGCTGCTCTGCCGGCCCGCGAGCGGCTCATCCTACGGCTCCTGGAACGGCGCCGGCGACGCGGCTTCCCTTGGAGCCGGAGTCTGCTTGCCGTGGGTTCCGGCTGCCTGCCCTCCTTCGCCCAGCATGGTGCGTTTTCCGAGGCCGCAGAGTGCGTGGAGCCAAGGAGGGGCCGCGGGGTTTGGCTTGGTTGCGGCGTGGAGATTCAGGCGCGGCGGCAGCGGCGGCGGAACAGCGGGAACGGCAGCGGCTCTGCCTCCATCTCGGCGGCCTGGTTTGGCCGGAGGGAGTTCACCGCGGACAGGCCGGGAGTGAAGCCGTGGGGACCTCGGCGGGCGCGGACTGCCGGGGTGTCCCCTCCCGGCTCGGGCCGGGACATGGCCGCGTTGGAGAACTCAGGGTGGCGACGGGCGGAGACCTGGAGCTGGACTCGGGGCGCCGAAGACCGCGTGGGCGGCCTCCTGGGACTTGGCGGAGGCAAATTCGGGAGGGCCGACGAAGCCTCTCCATTGGAGGCGACGCCGGTGGCGCCCTGCCGCGGGAGCGGCCCCCTGGAACTTGGTGGGGGTGACGGGGGGGAGGCCGGGAGGGCTGCGCGGGGTCCGGCCCCGCCGCTACGTCCAGCTCGGGCCGGGCTCCTCCGGGCGGCGGCGCCCCGTGGCCGGGCAGGGGGGCTCTCCTCCCCCCCCGCCCGAGGGGGCCGCGACGGTGCCCCGAAGAGGCGGCATTTGCCGGGCTGAGGCTGTGCGCCGCCGGTTCCCGGCTCGGTTAGCGACCGTTGGAAGTCACGAGGGCCCCAAAGAAAGGCGCGTGAGACCGTTCCTCACACTTGCGACCGTTGCCGCCTCCCCGCGGTCACGTGATGAAAACTCGGCCCCTGGCGGGCCTGTCCCGTTGGCCCCTCCCGCCCAGCAAAGCAGCGGGGAAGCCAGGCTCGCTTAGCGGCTGTGTAACCGTTTAACAACCTGCCCTGGGGCACTTAGCCAGGGCGGCCAGAAAGGTTGTAAAATGGGGGCCAAACTCGCTTAACAGCAGTCTCGCTTGGCCCTGAACATTTTTGGAGTCAACTGTGGTCGCAAGTCGAGGACCCTGGAATTGGGTCACAACAAGCGGCTCTGGTGCTCCCAGCCAGGCGCCCTGGAGGCTGGAGACCCCCGAGGGGCTCCTGAGGGGAAATGGGGAAGGGGGGATTTCTTTCAGGCCGGCCAGCAAGGTCCGGCTCAGAGGCCAGAAGACCCTCACACAGGGGGAAGACAGGCAGCGGCTCTGGGTTCAAGTGTGTTGCCTTTTTTAAGCGCCTTCCGAGGGCCTTTTGCCTAGACTGGAGCAGGGTCTCCAACCTCAGCAACTTTAGGACTTGTGGACTTCAACTCCCAGAATTCCTCAGCCAGCTAAGCTCTGAGGCAGGAGTTCTAGTCCTGCCTTAGCCCTGAAGCTGGCTGGGTGCTTTGGAGCCAGTCCCCAGGAGGTGATGAGTTCTGGTGCCGCTTTGGACTTGAAAGCCGGCTGGGTAATTTTGCCTCCATCACCAGGAGGCTGTGAGTTCTAGTCCCACCATAGGCATGAAAGCCGGCCGGGTGACTTTGGGCCAGCTCTCCCTCTCAGCCCACCTCACAGGGTTGCTGTGATGGGGAAAATAGAAGGAGGAAGGTCTGACGGATATGCTCACTACTTTTGAGTTATTAATAAAAATAATAAAGGCAGGGCAAAAAATAGGAAAAAGAAAAATCTATGGAGCAACCACCTCCAGCCATTCCCCATTGCACCCTTCAACCTGGTGTTGGGGGGTGGATCCCATCCTCCACAGCGACAGGTGCTCAGCACCAGGGCAGGGAAGGTCGTCTCACTGTTTTTGGCCAGCAGACCAGTCACCCCTCTGCTGCCCCCCCTCTTTCTCAGGGGGCCTTTGGCGGCCAGTGCATTCTGTACGGGTCAGTGCGCTACAACGGGACGCTGAGCCTCCTGAGTTCCAGCCCTCCCTCGCTCTGCTACTTCATCTCCGCCATCTCTGCGCTGACAGCCATCTTCACCCTGGTCGCCCTGCTCCGCGGCATCTACAGCGTGTGCTACAGTGACGGACATTTGTGAGTGAGGGTCCAGGGGGGGCGGACCAGTGGCGCCAGGGAGGCATCCTGGTCCTGATGCGGCTTTTCCTGCTCTCCCGCAGGACCCACCCCTGGATCAAGACCTCCTTGGTGGTCTCAGCCACCCTCCTCTTCTTCCTTCTCATCTCCGCCTGCGTTCTCCGCGTTGGCATGGATGTCTTCTGCGGCTCCATTCGGAAGTCCAAAGCTGCAGCAAGGCAAGAACCCGGGCCAAGGAGGGGCGAAACCAGAAGCAAGAGTTTCTTTGGCTGCCTCCGCCCAGCATGTTAACCTGATTAGGGAACAAACCCTTTTCACGCGGGGCTTTCAACATTAAGCAAGCAGATAGGTTGGACTTGCCCCACCTGCGAACCTGCCAGAAAAGCTACCTGAGCTTTGCCTGTTGTGGAAATGGTCCTGGCGGGCCTTTAGCTGAAGGCCTGGTTACCTGTGTTGTGAGAGTGCAGGGATGACACAGTACTCAAATGGTGCAGCAGTAGCAGTACTAGTAGTAATAGAATAACAGAGTTGGAAGGGACCTTGGAGGTCTTCTAGTCCAACCCCCTGCTCAAGCAGGAGATCCTATATCATTCCAGACAAATGGCTGTTCAGTCTCTTCTTCAAAACCTCCAGTGATGGAGCCCCCACAACCTCTGGAGGGAAGCTACTTCCACCAATTGATTGTCCTCACTGTCAGGAAGTTTCTCCTTAGTTCCAGGTTGCTTCTCTCTTTAATCATCCTCTACCCATTACTTCTGGCCCTGCCCTCAGGTAGTAATAGCGGCAGTATTTCAATAGTTACCTTGAGGGCCGGTTCTTACCTGTACCTTGCAAACCGCTTATTCCCTTCCCTGCAGCTGCCGAGAGGCTCAGCGCCGTTCCTGGGTCCTGCCTTATCAGGCTGGGAAGTTCTACGACAACCTCTACGCTGCCCAGGTGAGCGGCTGTCTTGACTGCCTCCCCTTGCCCAGCCCTTGGCTCCTCCACGCAGCAGGGCACAGAGGTCTCGCCTGGAAAGGCTGCCCATCTCGCCCAGTAATCCCAGGCAGCTCAAAACAACAGCAGCAAAAAGAGCACAAAACAGACCATGCCCTGCCCACCCTGTGCCAGACCCCTCAGCCTGTGGGGAAGAGTCGGGATTTCATGGCCTCTGGAAGGCTGACAGGTGGCATCCCCAGGTCACCTGATCAAAATTTGGGTACTTAGCAACTGACAGGTACTTACGACGGTCGCAGTGAGTAGTACAGGGAGTCCTTGACTTACAACCGTTCGTTTACTGACCATTCCGAGTTACAGCGGCACGGAAGAGAGTGACCTATGACCATTTTTTCACTCGTAACAACCGTTGCAGCAACCCGTGGTCACGTGATCAATATTTATGACCATGGCAGTCCCTAGGGTCAGGTGATCCTCTTTTGCGACTGACGAGTAAAGTCAGTGGGGAAGGCAGATTCACTTAACAACCATGTGACTTAACATCTGCTGTGATTCATTTAAAAACTGGCAAGAAAGGTGATAAAATGGGGCAAAACTCACTTAACTGTCTCACTTAGTAACAGAAATTTGGGGCTCAATTGTGGTCGTAAGTCAAGGACTACCTGTGTTGCCTAGCCCTTTTCTATACCACGGGGTATAGAAAAGGGTACCCTAGAACGCTTCTGATATATTCTTGCACCCCATACAAAAATTCGAAATAACGGCAACGAATTATGCACCTGCACTATAATTTTGAAAACCCCTGGAATATCATCTCCCACTCCCGGTTGGGAACCCCTGGCCTAGCCGATATTCCTGTCTGAAAAGAGTTTGGATGACCTGCCTCACCCAGGACCCCCCACAGCTGGGAGCCCACCATCCTCTCAAGAACCTCCTCCTCCTTTTAGGAGACTGGATGGAAGTCGTCCAAAGGCCGAGGCCTGGGATGGAGCAGATCCACCAGGACTCCCTCACCTTCAGTGGCACTAACTGAACTGGAGGCCTTCAGTTGGAGTGGTTGAGCTGCACGGTCTCTTCCAATCTTCTCCAACTCTTTTTTTCTTTTCTCTGCCTTCAGGCAACGGCTTGGGTGAACTTCTTGTTCTGGTTCTTGATGTCCTTCCTGCTCTTCGTGGAATGCATCCGCAAAGCCCCCTACCAGCCCCTCCAGGAGGACAACCCCCAGGCTGACGAGACCGTGCCCACCCCTGGTGACCAGTCTCCTTGAGGACGAGGGAAGGAGGCACCACGATGGGTCCTCCCGTCCGGACAGTCTGCCACCTTCTACCCAGGTAGCAGAGGGCCCCGTCTTCCTTGCTTTGACAAGAGCCTGGACTGTTGAAGGTCTCTCTCTTGGGTTACCCAGAATGACGTCTGGAACGGTCACAACTGGAGCACCTCTGGAATTTGCTACAGCTACAGCTTTCCTCGTTCCCATTCCCAACCCAGTCACGTTCTCATGAAGGTCACTACCGAATAGAGGGTTCCCACAAACAAGTTCACAACACACGAGGGCTACATGGGAAGGACAATCTTGCAATTTAAGGTTTTGTATGTTGAATGAACTGTTATTAATGTGTTGCAGCAACATGGCCCACTTTATTGGCAAACATGCAGCCAACTGGATTTTGTGCCTTGAGACCACTAACGCCATCAACTCTGCTTCCTTTGATGTTGTCTACCTCCACACGGGAAGCACCAACATGGTGACGGTGTTGAATTGGGTCAGGGGATTCCTCCGCTAAAATCTCCACTCTCCCATCATGCACATTCACTAGTGAAATGGAGACGCTCCCTTCCAGCTAGGCTACCCCACCAGGAAAAATCCCATCATCCTCGGCTTCTGGAGGAATCCTGGGGTCAAACCCTGAAGGAATGGTCCACATTACCTCATTGGGGGAAGGGGGGGTCCATTGGGGGGAAAAACTGGCTCTGTTCTCCCATTTTGTCCAGATCTGCAGCTTTTCACGCTGATGGAACCACTCTGAAGCAGACCAATACACTCTTTTTCATTTATTGAGTTTCTCTTTATTAATAGAGTCTGAGAACGTAAAAAGAAGCAGGACGGGTGTGGGAGGACAGAAAAATAACAGATGGGGGAGCAGAGGGGTTTGAGGCCCGTTCAGCATACGAAACAAGACACCCCCCCAAATTTTCTGTCTCTTTGTAGACCTTCCCCGGGGAGTTTCTTCCAGCCTTAAGCCCGGCAGACATCTAAATCACTGTTTCTCAATCTTGACAACTTGAAGATGGGTGGACTTCCAACGCCCAGAATTCCCCAGCCAACCCAGAGCAGGCTAGGGAGTTCTGGGCATTGAAGTCCACCCATCTTCCAAGTTGTCAAGATTGAAAAGTTGCTAAACTGGAAAATGATGGAACAGGCTCAATATTTTGATCTCCCAGAAAATACTGGGTACCACCTGAAATGCTACAGGAGATGACAGGAAAAGCAAAGACTCAGAGGGGGTCACTGGACACTGCCCAGGATGGAAACGAGGGTGGGGTGCCAGACCAGGCCACCTCAGCGGAACTGCAGAGGGCTGATCCTCAAGCCGATGACATCTTTGCCGATCTCCGTCACCTGCATCCAAAGGAGGCATAATTAGTGGTCCCCCAATTAAAGAATAATCTCCCTTCATAGATTTTGCCACCTCCTCGTCTTCTCTGAACTCCGATGGCACGTAACGCTGGGGGTAGATCTCGTTAGGGGTAGCCTCCCTGCGACAGCAACAGCACTTAGACTTATATCCCGCTTCACTGCTTTCACAGCCCTCGCTAAGCGGTTCACAGGGTCAGCCTGTTGCCCCCAACAATCTGGATCCTCATTTTACCGACCTCAAAAGGATGGAAGGCTGAGTCGACCTGGAGTCAGTAAGGATCGAACTGCTGGCAGCGGGCAGAGTCAGCCTGCAATACTGCATTCTAACCACTGCACCACCATAGGAAGGAAGGATAGCAATAGCTCTTATACTTATATACCACTTCACAGTACTTTACAGCCCTCTCTAAGCGGTTCACAGGGTCAGCCTCTTGCCCCCAACAATCTGGGTCCTCACTTTACCAATCTCAGAAGGATGGAAGGCTGAGTCAACCTTGAGCTGGTGAGATTCGAACTGCTGGCAGCCGGGAGTCAGCAGAATTCGTCTGCAGTACTGCATTCTAACCACTGTGCCACCTCAGCTCATATGGATGCTATTGATGTAGTTCACTCCCAAGTGAGATCATGCGTTGGTTTTAGCTTGGTGTGATGGAGAAAACTGCCAGATGTGATTTAACACAATTGTGTCTTTCTGAAGTTAATCTGTGGTTCTAGCCAGGTGTGATGCCAAAATGGTTCAGCCAAGATCTCTACCGGGGAGGGGGGGTGTAGAAGGGCTCAAACAGTGAAAGGTTATTCCAGGTAGGGAAGCTGGCCATTTTTTGAAAAGATCAGATTTTGTCTGCAAGTTCAAGTCACGAGGAGAGAATTACTCAGAGGTCATTTAGACCACCCAGTGGGAGGTGTTACACTACTTTCCCTTGTGGTTTGCAGTATAGGCCACTAAGGGATGACTTGCATGCTGGTATTAAGCCAGGTGGTGCTTTAAGTGCAGCGTCTCTCAACTTGAAGGCAGGGCTGGCTGGCGCTCGACCCTGTGACTTTAAGACATGTAGACTCCTTAGGCATGGTGTCTGGGGAATTCTGGGAGTTAGTTCATTTATTTGAGAAAATTTATATGGCCGTCCAACCCACCCTCACTGACTCTGGATAGCTTACAGAGATACATAAATCATGCTGATTGAGAAATTCTGGGAGTTGAAGTTCTCGGATCATAAATCATGCCGGGAGGGGAATTCTGGGAGTTGAAGTCCACCCGCCCGAAAGTCACCAAGGTTGAGAAGCCCTGCCTTGAGGGACGTGTCCAGAAAGAAAAGCCTCCACTTACAGTTGTGACTTTGCAGATCTGGCCGCGGAACTCGGGCGAATAGCAGGCCCCGCTGAGCGGGCACTTCTCCACCGGTTTGCCCCGGTAAATGGGCCGGAAGGAGGCAGCGCAGATGTCGAATGGGTTGTGCATGTCGTAGTTGAGCTGGTGAGCGTCGCTGGGGTTCTTCTCGCAGGCGGACAGGATTTTGCGGGTCTGGAAGAGCCGGAACAGCGAGAGGGCAGGAGGTGAAAAGAGGGCCCTGAAACAGCCGCTCTGCGCCCTCCCTTTGCTCCTGGCGCCCATTCGCCACCCAGTGTGGCTCCCACCAGCATGGGGGGTCCCAGCCTGGTGTTGCACAGGATTGACACCATCCACCAGGGGGGGGGGACTGAGAAGGGTACCTGAAACTCTGGGCTACCCCATATTTCCTGGAAGAACCTCTTTTGCAGATAATTCATTCATTCATTCTTTCTTTTTCTTTCTTTCCTTCCTTCCCTTCCTACCTACTGTCTGTCTCTATCCATCCATCATGTCTATCTATCATGTCTGTCTATCTATCTAATCCATCCATCCATCAACCTATCTATCCATCCATCCATGCATTTATCTCTCTCTATTTCTGTTTGTTTCTATTTCCTTATATCTCTGTCTGTCTATCTCCTCCTCTGTCTTTCTGTCAGCCATCTAATTCCTATGACCACCTACCTCACAGAAGTGTCTAGGAGATATACAAACCATCCAAGAAAACAACAAGGCCTTTCTTTACTTATCCTTTTAAGGCCTTAATGCACTTTCAGAAAAAGCTGGCTCTGATCCACCAGAACGTGGTGGGGAGACTGTGATTCCCTCTTCCTGTTTTAGCCTGGCAATCTCTCCACTGAAGAACAGGAGATTGTCCGCTGTCACGTAAGCGCCACCCTTCCAGGCCTCCCACTCAAGTCCCTTCCAACAGTCAAAAGAAAAGCCCCCAAGAGACTTCCTGCTTCCCTCTGGAGACCCCCACCAGCCTCTCCTTGATGCCCACCTGCTGCGCCACTTCGGGCTTGGGGCCGAGCTCCAAGAGACGGCGGGCGAAGGTGGCGGCCGTCTTGAAGTTCTTGAGCTTGAAGAAGAGGTTGAGGGCCGTTCGCAGGACCAGGATCATGTGGACGGGCTGCAGGCTGGCGTGGGTGAAGTAGGCGGCCATCTGCAGGGGACAGGGTGCATTCAGAAAGGGGGGGGGGTGCTTGCAGGAAAGGGAACGGGGTCTCAAGACGCAGAGGCTCCAGGTCACCGCAGGGTCTGCACTTCCATGGTTTTGGCCAGTTAGAGGGGTCCAACAGCCCCAGAATCCCCCAAAGCAGCTGGACCTGCTTTGCAAGACCGCTTTCTACCAAATACCTCCCTTCGACCAGTCCGCTCCCACAGGGAGGGCCTCCTTAGGGTGCCGTCGGCCAGTCAATGCCGGCTGGCGACCCCCAGGGGGAG
>JANHFS010010147.1:68628-84607 GCA_032467975.1 Trimeresurus albolabris | reverse complement strand
TTTTTGTTTGTTTGTTTTTTTGTTTGTTTGGTAGAGAGAAAAAAAACCATAGGGTCTCAAACTTATCAAGAGCAAGCAAAGGATAACTCAGGCATCAGAATCTCATGATTAGATACAATATTCTCCTTTAAGAATGTTGTAACAATTTCTCAAGCAGTAGAAAACCATCCTTTCTATGAAGTACTTGGAAGGTTATGAAAAGTTAACATAAAGAAGTATGAATTTTTTTTGTTCCCTCTACTTACCCTGTCTTCCTTTTTTCGACAGAGGATTCTTTATGTCAGGGGATGGAAAACTAATGGATCTCCATATACTGCTGCTTCCAGTGATCTCAGCCAATATGGCCCATAGTAAGAAGAACTTGGAACTGCACTACAGCAACATCTAAAGGGCTCCCACAGTTTTAATATTGAGTTTGACATCCTTTTATTTATCCCATGTAAGGTGCACATGCATATTAAATACACTTCTATTTAAGTGTATATTTACAACACTAAGTATTGTTTTTGTTTCTGTGGAGTTCTAGCAGTCAGCACGCTTCTCTTTAATTTCAAGTGAGAGAAACTAAGGTCATAGCCTTGTCTTCAACAATTGCTTTGGGATATCTATATTAGAAGGTATCCTTCATCACTAAAACTGACCATAGAATCGATTTAGCAAGGATGGATACATTTCTGCCTCACCCTCATCTGGGCTCCTCCTGTCATGAGTTTTAATAGTTTCAAGACCCTGCAGCAGAAGTTGCTGATTCTCAGATTGTCTTTCAAGATTAAAAGAGTGCTCAGTTCATTTGTTCAGGAGCAGCAATGAATTGGCAATCCTCCATTACAGCAGATTATCATTGGTCCTTCTTAATATACAGGCTCTTTTACGGCATGCAGTTGAACTGTTTGCAAAAGCAATTGAGCAATATCTTTTCTTTATGCCTATATCAATTCCGTGCTGCAGATTTTCGATGTGATTAATAGCTGGTCAAAAGTGGTCATCAAATATGCTGAATCATAGCTACTTCCCTCCTGGTCTCTTTTCTAAAGATAAGAAGTAATGCACAGGATGTACAGACAACCGAGAGAGTGATGTATTTGTGAGAGCTAAATAAAATAAAAAGTAAGATCATTTCTGCTAGGGTGGACTAATACAATGCTATGCAAAAGGCCAGCTATAAGGAGGAGGAGATCAAAGTATGGCTGATGGATCAAAGAACCAAGAATCAGGACCTGGATTTCCATGTTCAAGGACTGTCTGAATGCGGCTACGTTCCTCTACACATTTTTCTAAATTGAAACAATATTCCATGACAAGTTTAATGAAAACTATTTGGCCAGAGTTCAACATTTTTAAGCTATAAAATAGCTTAAAAGATTTGTGTAAGGTGGGTGTGCCTAGTGTGTAAGAGTGCTCCATTCCATAAGTTACTATTTGTGTCTGTTTTTGTCTGCTCCTCTTTTGCTGTCTTTTCCATATTGGCATCAAGAAGCCACCAGAGGGATGTATGTTGTAACTATTTAATTATTATTTTAGATAGCCTCTAACATAAGATTGGGAAAATCTTGTTGACCAATGTTGTTCCGATACCATGGTGGTGCAGTGGTTAAAATGATTACTGTAGGCTAACTCTGCCGACTGTCAGCAATTCAATCCTGACTACCTCAAGGTTGACTCAGCCTTCCATCCTTCCGAGGTTGGTAAAATGAGGACCCAGATTGCTGGGGGGCAATATGCTGACTCTGTAAACCACTTAGAGAGGGTTGTAAAGCACTGTGAAGCAGTATATTAATCTAAGTGAGGGCACAGGATCTTGAGAGGGAAAGGGAACGGGAAGAAGAGGGAGACAGACCACTTCACTTTATCTCTCCAAAGTTCTACTTGAGAGTATTGATCAGTGTCTCCCTTGATGAAAATATTCAATATTTTGGGGGTGCATTCATGGTTTCTATTCAAATTCAGGGAAGCATAAATAGAAACTCCTTCAAGCACAGAGTTATGGAAAAACTGACACATCCTCCTGAATCTAATCCGTTCAGCTCAATGGTGTCTATCTAGCATCAGGAGCAGTAATAGGAGCATCCTTTGCTAACAGGTTCTTGGTCTTAGGAACTTTTTCCTAATGTTCAGCCAAAAATTCACAAGCAAAATCAAGAAAAAAAATAATTAAATTAAATAAATCCAAAGAAAAGCTTTCTGAAATAAAGGACTGTCCTTTATAATAAAGTGTGCAAGGTCACTGTACTTATATAGAAAAAGAAAGGTTTTTAATAAAGTATGGGTGGCGCTTACCGAACTGCATAAAAATTTAGCATATGTATTGTTTTTGCTGTTTTGTGCTCAATGAATAAGAACAATAAAAGATTTTAAATACTTAGTATGGAAGAAAGTGAAAGCCACAAGCATTAAACTCACTATTTAATATTAAAACCTTGACTTTGAATAACTTTGGTAGGATCCATATGTTTTAATATTTTATAACTGTACATCAAGCAAATTAACAGAAAAAGAAATGCGTATAGATAACAGGGTTAACAATGTCATTCCTTTAAAATAAAAGAAAAATAATAATTATCATGAAAGCATAGAAATTCATTTCATTCAAAAAAAAAAATCCAAGAAAGTTAGAACTGACTTGAAGATTTTGTTCTTGCTTCTTCATTGAAAAAAAAGTCTAACTAAAATATTGAAAAACAATATGTAACTTCAGTCCATTGTAGTAAGTGGATGTATTCTTCAAGGTTGTGAAATGATTACTTTGAGTATCCCTTATTGGTATTTCTTGTCTTTGGGTCCAGCCTATCTCATAGGATCATTGCATGATGATAAAATGAAGATCCTTCCAGGACACCCTTGAGAAAAGGTGAGATACCATCTAATAAATAAATAAATAAAACATTGACTGTCACCCAATGCTTATGGGTGGAAGCATAGCAGAGCTGTTTTGTCTGCAGTAAGTATAGCTTAGGAACACCAAGGGAATAAGCAAACCAACTCATTGAATTGTAAATGCATGATAGCTTATGAGATAAGACTGTAATGCCCAAATAAGGTTGCTCATATGAAAGACAAAACTTGTTCCTTTTATTAAAATGACATGGAGAGAGATTAATCAAAGAAATAAGAGATGATGAGATCAAGGTTTTGCTTCAATTACTACGGGTGCTGCAATATTACCCAACAATGAAAGACAGGGTCTGGAATTTGAAAAGAGGAAGATAATCAAGCCAAGAAAAGGCAATTAATGAAAGACTAATTACAGATCCTTCTTTTGAAAATCCTGATTGTTGTAAGCAATCAGCTTGCCTATGGCAGCTCTTAAAATCAAGTTTGATGGAATAAAAATGCTTTGTTTTTCAGAGAAAAATTCTGATAATACTGCACGCCTAAAAAATTTTAGACCCTTCAGTTGGAAATGTGTACTCTGAATATGTTCAGAGGTATTGGTAACATTAAAATGCTCAAAAATCAGAGGTAATGACAGAGAAAACAATACAAGTGTACAAATACATTGTTTTAATTTTTTTATTAAAAGGTTTTAAAAGGAAGATAAAAACTAATACAGACTAATATAAAAGGGAAAAACAGAAAAGAAATCAAACAGAAAGCTAGAAGTGCAAGAAAGGAAAAAAATTAAAATAAAATAAAAAGAAATAGGAAAATTCAAAGAAGTGACTTTTGATCTTCTTTACAGTACTTTTAAAGAAATTATAAATTTATCTCTTTATCTATAGTTATAGTTGCCTCTTTTCTTTCCACAATCTATCCTGTCTAATCATAAAAACCATAAATCATAGATTCACCTTTTTCTATTTTCTGCAAAAAATCTATCAGTGGTTTCCAGTCAGCAATATACATATTGTTTTTTCTCTAATCAAAGAAAATGGCTTGGCCATTTAGCAAGTTCCATCATCTTCATCAGCCATTCCCATTGTGGGTTGTGCCAAATCTTTTGTAGGAGATGACTAGGCTGAGCCTGAGGGAGGAGTCAAATGCATCATCAGTCTCGAGTCCCTTTGCACCAACAAGAGATCGAAGTCCAGCCCACTTTGAATTCCATTGTCTCTTATTTACCGCCAATTTGCTTTGATGATCAGTAGTTCGGATTCTTGTAGAGAGCTTCTGCGTGCAATAAACCTATATATTCAGTTGAACTGTCTGGATCTTCTAATTTTCCTGATGCTTGACATCTTTCCAACTTGGTGCACACAATAATCTCCTTGTAATTGTCATACACAAAAACAAAGTTCTGTGACTTTTTTCCAAAAGTTTGTCCATCGATCCCAAAAGAACGATCTCTAGTCTTCATTGTATATTAATCTTTAAGCTCCTCTCAATCAAAGTATGCATCTGAATCCAAAATTTTCTAGCTTTTTTACATATCCTTCTTGTGATAAAATGATCCTTCTTGTCATTCACATTTCTAACATAATTTAAAGTGCCTTTATATATTCTAGACAATTTCTCTGGTTGACAAATACCAACGGTACATCAGTTTACAAAAAATACCCTTTGAATTTGTAACACCGTGTAAATTTCAATTCTCAACCACATATTTTCCCATTATTCCATCTCTATAGTATTACAGTAGCACTTGGTACTCAACTGATTTGAAATCATCGAATTTGGTACTCAACACACTTGGACAAGAAAATGTTATCCTAGTATTTGCCATTTGTTTGGTATTCAACATGCAAGCTAGAACTTGTCAGTGTCAGTTTCCTTGTGACTTGCTACTCTTTCCAGTTGAAACAAAAAGTGATGCATTAGTTATGTGGTAGCTCTTGTCCTTTGCACATCCCCTTCCAGTCTTATCTTAGCTTCTGTGATCATCTTGTATATTTTTGCACTTTTTCCCTCATTAGTACAGGTAAAGTGAAATTTTTGTTTTATATAATCTAAATATTTATTAATGTTTAGGTTTATTTCTCATGTAAAGTAATGATTTACAACCCTATTTTTAACATATTACCTTAAAAAACGTTCATTGTTTTTGGTTTGGGAACACATTTAATTTATTTATATTATTCCTCATGGGGAAAAAATGTTTGGTACTCATTTTTTTTTTGGTGCTCATCGCACCTCTGGGAACCAACTAATAGTACCTTTGCCTAAATTATTTTTTTTATTTATTTTTTAAATTGTCATTTTTAATGCGAAAGAAGTAAAAGCATTTACTATTTGGAGACATCATATTAATATGTTCATTATAGTATGGATGACCTTTAAGGTTTTTCACCACCTTAGAACATTCATCATTGTGCAAACCTTATTAAAATACATTGCTGAAGATTCTTTCTATAATGAATATGATTTGCAGTAGGCTGGCTATTGCAACCTCCTGAAATCTATGAATGATGTCATATGTGATGAACCACCGAGACCTAGCTAAACTGGCCAATGAATCTCCTTTGATAGGAAATAATATAACATCTCCTGTTTGAGCTGAGGCTTGTTCTAGGAGTTAGATCGCAGAATTCTATCTTCTTTGTTGATTGGGAGACCTTTTCTTTTGATTTGCTCTTTACACATGCATGGCTACTATGTTGTTCTCTCAGTTCCTGGCTCCTGCCAATTGACTCACTGTAAACTACTGATTGTAGTCCAGCCCAGTATAAAATTTAATAGCTGTTCTTTGATTTCCAAATTCAAAACTGGACTCAGAATTGCAAAAATTCAGAATCTACATTTATGTATAAGTATTTTATGATCAGCCAACTTAAATAGGCAGTTAATAGGCAACCTAACACCATAGGTGGCGAACCTATGGCACACGTGACAGAGGCGGCACTCAGAGCCCTCTCTGTGGGCATGCACACCATGCCCCAGAGATGGCAACCGTCCCTCTTCAACCAGCCACCCGCTAACTCGCCGAAGTCCCATGTGGCTGGATGCATCCCAGCATGGCTAGTTTCCCTCCCCCCCGTCCCATCCCTCCTGGCCTTGCATGCTCTCCTTTTCCCACTGCATCTCCTCCTCAGCTGTTGGCAGGCCATCCAGCTCATAGGTGGCTTCTCTGAACTGCTGGAGGTGGGCTGGGAGTCCCAGAGTATGCCAGTTGAGGGGCCAGCAGGCTGTGGCTGCTGATGGACACTGTTGGCCTCCATGCGGGCGCTGGCCTCTGTATGCGGGGGCTGATGGTGTCAGGCAGCAGCCTCCCTGGCCCCTGCCTCACCTTGCCCTGTGACAATGGCACCCCTGACCCACCCTGCCTCGCCTTGCCTCACCTCACCCTGCAGGACGAGTCTTCTGCCCACTGCCTCACCTGCCAGAGATTCCCTGGATCTCTCCCAACCCTGCCCGGCCCCCACAGGCTTCCCTCCCCACGACCAGGCCCAACTTGGCCATACCCACCCAGTCTGCCATGACCACCACAGCCATGCCCACCCAGTTGGCCACACCAACCTGGCACCCGGTGATAAATAAATGGGGTTTGGGTTGCAGTTTGGGCACTCAATCTCTAAAAGGTTCACCATCACTGCCCTAGACCAGGGGTGTCAAACTCCAAGCCGGCGGGCCAGATGCATCAGAGTGAAACCACACCCACCCCATTGCCGGCAACGGCAAAAAAGTCACAATATGTTGCAACATGTCATGCTTGTTAAGGAGAAAATGCAACTTACATCCTAAATTGTGTTCAATTTGTAAATGATGTGAGGTATAAAATTGGGGATAACTTTGCATCATTGGCACCGTATAATGTCATAATTTTGCAAATTATGTAAATGAATGAAAATAATTCATTTGAATCATCTAGAGCAGGCATGTCAAACTTACAACATCACATGACGTTGCGTGACATATCGCGACTTTTTCCCCATTGCTGGCAATGGGGTGGGCGCAGTTTCAGTATGATGCATCCGGCCTGTAGGCCGACAGTTTGACATGCCTGATCTAGAGCGATTGGGTTACAACAAGCTTAATTTAGGATGATATGTGAGGAATTTTTTTTTGTCCAGTGTATCTGAAATTCACTTAACAAAGTTAATTAAACCAACATTTATTGTAGTCCTAGGTTGATCATAAGCATTTCCAACAGTCTACTCCTGAATGCTCTTGATCCTGCTGACACAGGTTTCTTCTTTAGGTGAAACATACACTAGAAAAATGTAACTGTCCTGTAATAACTTTTCTCATCAGCAAAGTACATGATAGAAATGACTCTTCATTATTCACCACTCAGACAGGAAAAAAAAATAGCAATTTCTGTTATTCATGCTAATGTCAAAAAGGTATTCCCTCAGCTCTGCACTGTCAAAATAGCAACAGTGACTTCTGTTATATGACATTCCTTATTTTAACTGTCCTGACTTTTAAGACAAAACTCTGATGAAGTCACTTTCAAAAACATGTGATATCATCTATAAAACTCCATCAATTTCAAATAAAATTTATTTAGTTTATGGGAGCTCCATCATCGGAGACTTTTAAGAGTAGACTGGACAGCCACTTGTCTGGAAAGGTATAGGGTTTCCTGCTTGAGCAGGGGATTGGACTAGAAGACCTCCAAGGTCCCTTCCAAATCTTTTATTCTGTTATTTAGAAAAGTTTTCACAGAATAATTTTTCTTAAAGGTCTGCCTATGAACTCCCAAAGACTCAACTTCCAGTGGGTTCAAGAAATATATGTAGAATATTCTGGGATCTTTTAATTTGGAGTCCTACACTAAGTAAGGATTCAGATGTATTTTTTTTATGAGGAACTACGACTATTTAACACATTAGTCATTCAAAATGAGACGTGTCAAGGTAGTTAATAATCATGACATATCAAGGTACTAAAAAAAAACCCTGCATGATTTCAAAAAAGGTTTTTTAAAGGCAAATCCCAGTAACACATACAAGACAGAAGTTCTCAAACTGTGCCACAGCATGACCCTCTAAGTTTCAAACAGACCAACTTTCAAACAGACCTTGATTTCATGGAATCAGGAATGTGGTCTAAATTATACAATTTGACTAAAGTTAAATTGAAACCCTTGAGAAATGGATGGTTCTGAAATGTAAGATTGATGGGGGGGAGCTCATAAGCAGAATTCTTTTTGATGTGGGTGATAATAAAAAGTTAGAAAATTTGGTTCTTTATTCTGAGATTTAAAGACATGCAGAGAAATAGTTTGATTTCCCCATGGATCTAAATGATTATACTTTTTACTTTTTCCCCATTTTTTTAATACTGATTACTGATGTGGTACAAAATTAAATAATTAAAACAATGTTAAAAATATTACTTACTAGTTAAAAGGCATAATCTACAATGCTAAATTAATGACCTGACTTCTGCTTAGAATTGGGTTGATGCAATGATTTTTTTCTGAGCTCAGAGTCCTACTGAACTAAATATATATGTCTACATAAATATTTGTGAGAAAGTTTTACCTACAATGAAGTCTTACTAAAAAAAATCAATAGAAATTAAATGCTCCATTAGGTACTTTAGCCTCAATATTTTAAATACAATTAGAGCTAAGCCAAACATTCACACAATTCTTTTCTCTGCATGGACAAGCTGCGATACTGTTGGGGCTCTGACTTTGCTTATGCACGCAAAGCCTGAACTTTGTCAAATGTTTTCTATCTTATAAATATTACAATCTACCAGCAATTTTTGGAAGAGTTCTGGATATTGGATCCAAGATCAAGAAGATAGAATCGGTCCTGGGTCCACAAATTATACATCTCTTTCTAGAATATACTTGATGTACCCTAGTACAATCAGTGATATAGAAAAGAGGCAAAATATCACCCCACAAAACAATGCAGGTTTGTCAGGTTGTTAACAAACCCAAAAATGGGAGTGGCTAATCAAAACGGAAGAGATATGGACCTTATGGTGTTTTGTTTTTTCTATCCTAGTGCTATAGGCCGTGTAGGTCTGGATGGGGAGGAACAAAGTTGAGTGGCTGTGGGTGTTGGGTCTGCCTATATATGGGGATATTCCATCTTTGATCTTGAGTGAAGTAGCACTTTCCCTTTCAAAATTGGTACACAATCTGGGTGTCTTCTTGGGTTCACAGATCTTGCTTGAAGAGCAGGTGTCAGTCAAAGAATATCTGATATCCAAACTGAAGTAAACTGTAGCAATCGCCATAAATAGAGAAATTTGTTTGGTTTTCATTTTCATGCAAATTTATTCAATCTGCATTTTCCAAACCTATCTACAATTATTTTGGCAGTAACTGTTAAGATATCTTGCAGCAGTAGATAAAATGGAAACTACAACTTCAGAATGAATTTCTTATTTATGGTGAAATAAGTAAACATTCTTGGAGGCATCAGAGTAGGCAAGGGGATAGTTGCAGCAGCACAATCCAAGCCCCACCTTTTTGCATGGATGTGTGGCATCAATGCAAATACAAGAGAGATGAAGATTGTATCATACTGTTGCTACTGCTATTTTGCTTTTGACCTTTCTCTTGGTGGATGTTGCTGGTCAGACTGAGTCTTAAGCAGCATTGCTAGGGATAAAATTCTTTACCATGGCTTCATTTGCTTGGATTTTATATTTAGCATTCTTAATACTTGCTCTTAAAAATGGCGAGGTCCATTGCAAAACTTGAAAATGGAAACATGATTTCATAGCAGAATGATATTTTACTTTACCCACAAATGTGAGTGAACTTCAGAAAGCACCACACTGTAAGGAAAAAAAAAGAGTAGATAAATATTTGTCATAAATTATTTCATAGCTAGAGATATGCTTTTCTGGGGAATTTTAGAATAAAATCATTCTGGTGAATTACAAAATAATAATTCCTGGGAAAACTGTTGTTGGATGAAATGAAGTCTGGCTTAATTTGAAAATAAAACACTTTGATAGACCTTTGAGGAGTTGCTGAGAGTAATATTAACTAGAGGGGATAAGTGCTTCTATTTATGAAATAGATAGGGCTCGTCAGGTGATGGAATGGTTGTCACCAGCAAATAACACTCTCCATAATATTGCACTATCCATGAAAAGAGTCACTAAAAGCATGGGGTCTTTCATGAAAAGGAGTGCCAATGCATCTGACAACATAAGAAAAAGGGGAGAAAAGATTCAAGATGACACAACAAAGTGTAAGCAAATAGACTCTAGACCACTCTTTTACGTGAGAAAGGTAATGAAGATTAGACTTGATGCCATCTGCAGGGAGTCAAAGATAGCAAGATGGCACATATAGCCGCAAGATTTAAACCCTGCCCTTCTGTGCATGTGTGCCAAATCGATAAGGTACCAAAAAGCATGTAATGGATTTGTCATTTTTACTCCCCTGAAGACATGCTTGATGATGATTGTGTTAACAGCAATATTAATAGTAGGAAGGTATGTAGAAACTGCATACAAGTAAAAAGATTTTAACTCCTGCATAGAAGGAAGGACTAATCCTTAAAGGATTATTAATTATTCCTTTTTAGGGATTAATTATTAATCCTTTAAGGATTAATCCTTAAATTCTTCTTATCCTCCCATAGGAGAGCATTCTCACATCTCACACCTTAGACACTGTTGCTGAGAAAACTCTACCCAAGGGGTACTTGAGGAAAGTATTATTTGTGACTTGGAGATGAATTGAATTAATCCTTGTAAGAGGGGCAAAAGAATCCATCTATGTTAAAACTGAACAAAGAATAAGACATCACCTATCTCCAGTTTACAACACAATCCTTGCAGCAGTTCTAAGAAGATTCCACAACCAATTGCCCCCTGATTCAGTGACTCTGAGGGCACAGATAAACCCCTAGGTAGCCTCAACAGCTCTGATAACTAATAACTAGATGACTGCAAAGAAATACAATTCTTCCATTGCCCCCACCGTTCTATCAGAATCTATCCTTCCATCCCCTCATCATCCAGTCTCAATTGTCAGTATCTATCCTTCCATCCACCAGCACCACCCCACCATCAGAAGTGATGAAACTTTTTGGATGAGAAGCTAAATATTTTATTCTTCTTCCTCAAAGAAAAACCATCCAGTTGTCTTCTGAAGAAAAAAAGCACCTGTGAAACAACTATGACCTGGATGACTAAGAATCTCCAAAGACAAACTGATGCATGTGTTTCTGAGACAGTTCAGAACATTGAGAGAAATGAAGTGGTGGGTGAGGGTATGTAAAATTTATACATTTTTTTTTTAAAAATGATGAATTTACTTGCACCTTCTCTATAACCATCCTATTTGGCAATCTGTGGTTTACACTTCTGTCTAATTTTTAAAGATTGTGTTGAACAAGAAAGGCATACCAGTACATGCAAAAAATGCAACACCCTTGGACAAATTACGTCTTTTGATGAATCCTTAAATAAACTGAACCTGACATAACCTTGATATGTACAAAGTTAAGCATATCTTTGTGAAAAATTGAATGTGTGCTTGTTGATACATACCCAATCCCATTCTTTCTTCTGTAGTCCTTATGCATTTGTTTATTTAGCACTTCACTCTAAGAATAATGATGTGCTTTTTTGCCATATATTAAACTTATATTGATTATTAATTGCAATACTGAGGAGTAGATGGATACTAATGGAGGAATTATAATGTATACATAGAAGAGAAGGGGAACAATATAGGAACAGAACATATTTTGCATATTTTCGCATGCAAAGAGGCCAAATTCCATTCTGGGGAAGTTTCTCTCTTTGGCTTATTTATATTAAGGCATACGAGGACAATCAGCACATTTATGTTTGGTGAAGGTAGACCTCCTTGAAATCCAACAGGTAAAGGACCTTAACTTTGGGAAGCAAAATGTTTCAAAGATGGATCAGCCACTGAGAAAATATATCACTAAACTTTCATCCCTGTAGTCCCATGTGCTTTAAAGAGAAAAATTAAGCCTACCACATACTTACTTAGGTGATCAATACAAATAAAACCACTATACAACATATATACTATGTAAAAATATAGAAGTCCATAACCCTCCATGGGTGATAGTGGAAGTCACATAAACCCTTGTACATCGTAGCATCCATATTTCTATATTTTGAGAGCTTAAAGGAAGATGGATTTTCTGTACCATTTTGATAGATCACCATGTAATGGAGACTTTAAACATTCTTTCTCTAAATGATCACAGTGATGGGTGGAATCTAGGTAGGAAATATTACCCTGTAGGCATGGATGGTTTACATCAGAGGTCCCCAACCTTTTGAGTACCAGAGACTGTTTACAGGGAGAGAGGTTTTTCTGCAGACCGGAGGGGGCATGGTTTTGTGTGCTGCCTGCATCCTGTGGATGGGGCTTTTCTTGTTTGTGCAGCCCGGTTGCTGGCATGCCACGGCCCAGTATTGGTCCATGGACTGGGGGTTGGGGGCCCCTGTTTTACATGAATAAAACATGCCATAAAGTTATTGAGTCTTAGCAACCATGTAGATAGATTTATTCTTTGATAATGTGTCCCTAAATTGGACTTTTAGCTTTTTTCAATGGTGCAAAAATAATCACAGTAACTGAGTCTCTCTACCTTAGTGACGGTCCTCTTCTTTCTTTTTGTTCCTTTTATCTTTTCCAACATTAGAGTTTTCTCCAATGATATCTTCCTTCTTCACTGAATGTGTCTGAAGTACGGTAGTATAATTTGAGTCTGGTCATTAGTGACTCAAGTAGGAAGTCTGGGTTAATTTGTCTACGGAGATTCTCAATCATCATGGTTGTTCCAAAGTTACTTTTTCCAAAAGGGAATTGGAGTTTCTTAGTTTTTTCTTTGAAAATGTTTCACTTCTCATCCAAGAAGCTCCCTCAGTTCTAGCTGACTGATGTGGAATTGAAGGATTTATATTCCTTGCAGGCATCTAGTTATTAGCACTCTGAACATTGAGGTCATTTAGAGGTTTATCTGTTTCCTCAGAATCACCTAAATCAGAATGTGAAACCTTCTTGGATCTGCTGAAAGGACTGCATTGTAAACAGGAGATAGCTGGTGTCATATCCCTCCTCCTCTGTTGAGGGAGGGCTGTCCAGTTTCAACATAGATGACCACTTTGACTCCTCTTTCAGACCAGTGGTCCTCTCAATCCAATAAAATTAGAGCTAGTACTCTGAGTGTGCTTCTTGTCCGGCTTACCTTGCAAGGCTGGCACACAGGTACTCATAGAAGCTCCAACCATTTGGCATATTAAATACTACCTGCTACTTTAAGTTTGTAGTAAATTAATGGGATGAGAAAGAACTACATTCCATTCCTCTTTTGAGAACAGGCTTATCAGATTTACATTTCTTGGAAAATATGCCAGCATTTTGTTAACTTTTGATGATGGTCCTTTTTAAAATTTAGGTAGCAGTTCCTGAAAAATAAAGTGCAAAGTGGAAATGTAAATGTAAAGAAGAAACTTGTTATCATTTATGGTGGACATGTGATAAAGCAAAGAAATATTGGAGTAGGAGTCACATCTTCATATAGAAGATTCTTAAAGTGAATACAAAGATAAAACCAGAGAATTTTCTTTTAGGACTAATGGATAAAGAACTTGGAAAAAAACCCCGAAACTTTGATGTTATACATGTTGACAACAGCAAGATTACTTTTATGCACAAAAATGGAAGGATATTTTGATTCCCACAATGGAAGAATGGCTGCAAAAGTTGATGGAATTAGCAGAGATGACTAAATTGACTGCTTTGATTTAAAAAAGAACATAATTAATTTTGTTTCTACTTGGAAACCACTTTTGGACTTTGTATTTGAGATGGAAAGAAATTAAACTTTAATTTTTGGTTTTGCTGATTAGATAGGTTTAATGTTATAGAAATGGCTAGTATATACCATTATATAAAAGTAAAAAGTTGAATTTTCATGTTATTACCTTATTCTACTGCAGTAAAAGGAGTCAGAAGTCAATGCTTTTTTTCCCTCCCCTATCTTACACTTTCTGATTTTACCTTTATTTTAATTTTTCTTTATATTTTGTATCTTATGTTTTGATAAACTAATAACATTTTGAGCACACAAAAAAGAAAAATAAAGTGCAAAGGTATAATTGTAGTGGTGAAGTTTATGAAGATCTTTTATTAAGTGTTGAAATGTGAGATAATAATATGAACACTGAAAAATGAGGAAGCAAGAAATAAAAAAATAAGGAACGGATTGTCCATGTTCAATAATTGTGAACAAGAATACCTGACACAGTACCATATTTTTCACAAGTATTATAGCAATTTACATTTTGAATTAAAAGAATGTTGGATTAGATTAGGAAAGTATGTTTTATAAGTACTTATAAGTAGGCAAATGAAAATACCTTTCCTTCAAGTCCTGGAAAAAGATTACACTTTTCATTTACATGTATAACAATGTGCAACTAGCAGTTGTATTAGAATGATTGGGATTTTAAAATATGAAGCTGTAAAATATTTTATGGTCCCAAGCAGAAATAAATTTTAAATATTGAAATACAAGTCATTTCACTTTATTGATCAAATGATAGATGGTATATTCTCTCCGTTTTTTTTTAAAGGGAGAGATAGAATGAAAACACATTATAAACAATGGGCTGGACTTAATGTGTTGGGAGATGGTTTCATAAAGGGGATGAATCATGTTAAGATATTTAAATTAAGTTACTGGAACAGTGGGGTGTACAATGAGCCAGAACACACAGTTATAGTTGATTGGCTGGAGAATGCTGGTTCTTGCGTGAGGCAATCTGAGTTGTGATTGGTTGATGTGGATGTGGGAGTTTCCCTTTTTTCCCGCCTTTTTTCTTCGGTGAACCTTTGTGTGCTCTGTGATTTACCTCATGATGCTCCTGTTTGCCTGACTATCTTGTTTGGTATATATATATAGATGTAAAATATATTTATTTATATAAAACTACAAGTTTGTGTCAGCATCTCTGATTCCATTTGGATACCAGCTGAGCAATTCCCTGACAAACCGGGAGTGTCAATTTTCAAGCTAGAGTAAATAAAGAGGCAACATTATATGGTTTATTTTTAAACTAAACTGGTTTAAAGTAAGACTGAAATCTCTTCTAGATGTTAAAAAGAAAATTCAGTGGAATGAGAGCCATATTTTTAATGGTCTTCTATTATAAATTTTGAATATTCAGACTTAGATTTAAAAAGTTCAGGATATAATTGGGCCATATATATTTACTATGTCTCTTTTTACTAAGTATTTATAAAGGAAGAACATTGGCAAGGAAAAACATATTTTTACTTAAATAATTTATAATTTGTAAATTATATTTATATGTAATTTATTCTCTACTCTAATCAATGCCAACAGTTATTTCAACCATGCTCCATTTTATTTCTAATTTATAGAGGACTACTAAGGTCATGAGTGGCAATTTTTTTATTATTTTTAAAAGAAAATAAAATTTAACATTTTAAGAAACAATAAAAAAAGATTGCAATCCAGGGTTTTGTTTAGGACTGTAGTCCAGAAAAATAGCAAACCTAAAATGATAGCAAGCTTCTAGGAGAAATGAAGAGTGTAGAATGAGGTTTTTTTAGACAGATCATAATCATCATGGCAGCCATTTTGTGAACAAATACTGTATGTTATGGCATCCATTTTATGAAAATTATGCCATCCTCCTCCTACATTCCAATTGTGTCCACAAAGTTTAAGAAGTTGTATCCCTAAGAAAAAAGAAGTAAAATAGAAATAATTTTCTTTCACGGGAGAAGAAAAAATTTGGAGCACAGATGGATTTTGGCAGATGACGCTTATAAAGCATAAGCCCATAAATAAGAAATTGAAGACAAGTGGGAATGATTCTTTTAACATAGACTAACATTTCCAGTCTGATAATAAAACCAACAAATAGAACAGCATGCATTTTATCAACTGTCTTTACTCATGCTTTATGGAATGAGGCTGTAAAAGAAGACAATTATTCCCCTTGCAGGTAAATATATTAGACTTAACAGAACGTACAAACTATTGTACAATATCCTTAATATCACAGGATAGAAAACTATTGCTTAGGATCAAACAATGAAAATTAAAGCCAGATATACCAGGTATTCAGATTGCCTTTAAAAATGTTACACCACTATTAC
>JANHFS010010147.1:56353-68528 GCA_032467975.1 Trimeresurus albolabris | reverse complement strand
CACTGCCTATGTTACACTGCTTTGCAAGCTACACCAGCTACTGTTTGCTTCCAGTGCAATTTAAGGTGTTGGTTAATACCTTTAAAGCCCTATATGGCATGGGTCCAGGTTACTTGATGAATCATCTCACCTCACTGGGACTCATCTGTCCTGAACATGCCACCAGAGGAGGCTTGCTGCAGTACCCATCAGTCAAGGAATTTTGATTGATGGGGTCTAGGAGAAGGGCCTTCTCTGTTGTGGCTCCTGCTGTTTGGAATATCTTATCTTATGAGGTGAGATTGGCTTCCACTTTTCTGACCATCCATAAGGGCCTGAAAACCTGGATCTGCCAGATGGCTTGGGGCCCCTTTGGGGGGGAAAATCACACAGGAGGTGGTTAATGAATTGACAATCACACCCCCATCTCTTGTATTCTGCTCCCTCCTTTCCCATCTTCTAATTATACTTTTATCTTTGATTGTAATTCCATTTTTATTACTTTAGAAATATTTTCTCTGTTATGATTTTAATGTTTTTAATGTTGTAGGTGCCCAAGATGGTTGGCAAATAAATCTAATAAACAAACAAATAAGGCTGAGGAACATGAGAAATTATTGCTGATGCATTTTGGATAATTCAAAAAAGCTAAATAATATTAAAAAGAACTTACTATGTGTTTTATTAATTATAGAAAAGCTTTTGAATATGTCAGTCACATCGAGTGAAAAATGCTCAGAAAAATGGGAATCTCAGAAGACCTCATGATAAACCTATATACAGGTCAGAAGTCACAGTACAGACAGAACACGGTGAAACAGACTGACTCCAATGTTGGCAAAGGAATGAGACAAGGCTGTATACTCTCTCCTTATTCCACCTACTGTATATGTCAACTATATATTAAGGGAAGCTGGATTGGAAGAAGATGAATGTGGTTTTAAGGAAAAAAACATCAGTTAACTGTGTTATGCTGGTGACTGTAGCCTGATAGTCGAAAATGCAAAGGATCTGCAAGCCCTGCTAATAAAAGTCAAAGAGCAAGCAGAAAAAAATGGACTAAAGTTAAGGATAAAGAAGTTCAAACTGTTGATATCAGCTCAAGGATTGACAATGAAGATATCAAAATGATGAATACTTTCTGTCTCTTAGAATTAACCACCAACACTAAAGGAACAAACAGACAAGAAATATGACACAGATTAGGACTAGGTGGAGCAGCCATGAAGGTGTTGAAAAAGATATTCAAATGCTATGATGAGTCTATTCATGGACTATCAGGACTATGCAAGTAATGGTATTCTTTGTAACATATGGAAGCGAAAGTTTAACTTTGATAGAAGCAAGAGTATTGATGCTTTTGAACTTTGCTGTTGGAGAAGACTTTGAGAATACTTCAGAAGATAAGAAAACAAACGAATGGCTCACTGAACAAATCCAAAAGAATTCATACTTGAGGCACAAATGATGGGGCTCAAATTATCCTACTTTGGAGACATTATATGGAGATCCAGCTCTCTGGAGAAGACTTTAATGCTGGGAAAGATGGAAGGGAAAAAATAAACAGAGATGACCAGCAGCAAGGTGATAAACTCAGTTACAGTGATGATGGATGTTGCCATTGGAAGAGCTAAAAGATAAGGTTAGGGACAGATCATCATGCAAAATATCTATAAATATCAGAATGACTTGATGGCATGTAATGAATCAATCATAGATAGAGGGACTGAGTTACATGAACTTTCAAGAGGCATTTATTTATGTATCAGATGTATACACCACCTAACTTCTGAGGCTCTAGGCACTGTACAAACTCAAAATATAATGCATGTAACAATATAATTTAAAACACACCTATAAGTGATAACTAGTAGATAACACTACTTTACTATCCAAAACCAGTATAATCACCACCTCTAGTAACAAAGGATTAGACTGGTGTAGTCCAACTCATCCACAAAGTTCTGAGTACCATCATTCTTTGAACTTCATAAATCACAAACTCAATTATGATTACAACTGTAATGGCAGCAAATTAAAGAATTGGATAGGTCCCAAGTTCAAGTCTGTCCATAGAAGTTCACTAGGGTAACATTGTGCCTATCATTTTGTCTTAGCACAAGAAAGCTGGTATTGGAAGAGAAGACCAAAGATGGGAGTGCTATAAATATCACTTGGAGTTTTTAGAGGAAAGATGAAAAATAAATCTAACCAGCAATAATGTTAAATATAAGAATGCAGATCTGCCACTCAGCATTCGACAGCTGAATACCCTGTTCTTGTCTTGAATTCAGGTGGTAATCCAACCTTTAAAATTATCAGGTACTAACTTTACAGTTTTTTAGAGTAGATTTTTTGCCTTTTTTGGTAAGGGCTCCCTTGCACATAACACATTGACTTTTGAGATACATCCAGATCAATTTCAATCATATCACAAAGGAGAACTGATGGCTAGTAGAGTTAACTGTGTGAAAGAGCAGATAATCCTTTTGTTTGCCTTAGGAGCAGATGCTCATGTTCTCCTCAAAACTGCCATATAAGAAAAAAAATGTAGACAAGATTGCCAATTCAGAATGCTAATAACCAGAGTAAGCATGATGGACACATCAAAGTAACTATTGCTAAATGGAGCAATTAACAAAAACATGAAACACAATGAGACAGCAGTCAGCCAAATAAGGAAGTAAATATATGCTATGAAGCAGGCAAAACAGCTGTAATCCCTGGTATTATGCCATCTCACACATTCTTCTGAAAAAGCCGTGTCTTGTTTCAACCAAGAAAGGAAGGATGGACATTGGATGAAGTTAATGTGCACATTTAGAGATGGAATGGACACATCTGTCATAAACTCAAAAGTCTGCATATCACATCTGTATGTGAAATGACTGGATGTTAGCTACAAATATTCCATTTGGAGATTCAGTAGTGATTCTTTCCACATTATAATTATAAAATTGATTCAAAGTTTTGAATCAAATTGGGTGCCTCTGAATCAATTCATATACTGCGGAAACACTTCTTTGTTTCTAAATAGCTTCTGAAATCCAGACTAAATTGAACCAACTCAATTTGATTGATTTGTCTACATCTGAGTAGAATTCAGTATCAATTGATTCACATTCATTTTCGCAGTTTGATTGACCTCTATTTACTCAAGACATAAATGAATTGTAAGGCATAATCCATTACAATACATGGATTAGGAGTCCTAAACAATGAGCATGCAATCTATAGGGTTATTTTAGTTATTTTAGATTTTCACACTCATTCTCATTTACTGGACCATTAACTTCAAAAAGCCAAAAGCAATATATGGAAAAATACACTGACATATGATGGAAGTGGAAGATGTTGGTTAGATAAATACTCTACCATCCAGCCTCCTGGCAACTTAATAGGGTTTGGGTGATTATTGTTACCTGAAGCAAAGAAAAGTTAGCATCTCCATCTGGCTTCCCACCCATGGAAGCCAAACAAACTAGGAGCTGACTCTTATTCAAGATATAGACTTCATCATTCTTTCAGTGAATAGAATGTGCTTAGTGGGTGTGAGGTAGACTTTGTAAGTTTACAGTTGTTTTCTATGTTGTATGCTGTCTTGCTCAGATACTACTACAGAAGCATTTTTTTAATCATAGTACAGGAAAACATGATATGCATACATATATGGCTGCTTGCAATCCTATATGGTTTGGCTGCTGCCCCCCTTTTCCTATTTGATGAAAGCTTCACTTGATCCAAAATGTGGGGCCACATGATTTTGTGCTAGTCTAGATTTATGTCTATGTCACCTTTTTGTGGGAGCTGCATTGACTGCCAATTTGCTTCCAGGTCCAATTCAAGGTGCTGGTTGTCACCTTTAAAGCCTACATGGATTGGGGGCAGTTTATTTTAAGGACCTTCTTTTTCCAGTTATATCTACCTGGTTCACCAGAGTAGGCAGGTAGGGGATTTTAGGGGTCCCCTCTCTTAAGAGTACATTTAGTGAGACCAAGAAGAAGGGACTTCTTCATGGTAGCTCCCTCCTTGTGAACATCATCCCTGTGGAAGTAAGATTGGCCTTGACCTTGACACTCTTATGAAAGGCTCTAAAGACATGGCTCTGTCAATGGATCTGAAGACCCGAGGCTGATATGGAGCCCATCAAATGATTCTTGATGTTGCCCGGGAAATCAGGATTTTGATGGGTCTTGTATTGGGGTTTTATTTCTGTAAGCTGCTTGGAATCAATATGAGTGAATTGGGCAGCCATATAAATTTACTAAATAAATAAAAAAAAATAACTTGTTTATTCAAAAGAAGTCTTGGTTATAACATTGTGATACATTGAGAATGGTCATGAGTTTTTAATATAAATAGATAGTAAATATCAATCTCTCTCTCTTTCTATACATATGCACAGAGAGAGAGGGAGACAGAGAGAGGGGGGAGGGAGAGAGTGAGAGGGAGAGAGGGAGAGAGAGTTATTGCAGACATTGTCCAGGATCTGAAAAGCTGGCTTCTGGAAAATGCCTACTTGGGAACCATCCCTTTCCTATGTAGTTTACTTCAGACAAAGCTTGATGTAAGCCTCCAAGCAACAGATCCCAAAGATGTTTCTCAAAAAGCAACTGGACTTTCTTTGTTTTTTCCTTGGACGTTTCACTTCTCATCTAAGAAGCTTCTTCAGCTTCTTGGATGAGAAGTGAAACATCTTCAAGGAAAAAACAAAGGAAGTCCAGTTGCCTTTAGAAGAGCATCTTGGGACAACCATGACCTGGATGGCTGAGAATCTCCATAGACATTTAAAAGGTCAGAGGGCACATGTAGCCCTGTTTCTCCCCTTCTTGGAATCTTCTCCTTTCCTTTCTTGCAGTTCAGTAAGAAATCTACTTACCTATAAACAACAAAACCAGTTTTACTGTTTGCAAAATGTCATACTGCTGAAATCACTTTAAATGATTCATTGTGAATAATTCCCCTTTGTCCTGCAAGGAGATTTAGAGTGAGCCAGCAGGTTGTCCCTCTTTCTCATTCAGAGTGGATTTAGCAATTTTAAGGGTATGGTACATAAATAAACCAACACTTTCTCTTCTTCCTGAAAATGCCTCAAGGCCACAGTTGGAGAGGTAGCATGGGATGAATTTCATTTCTCCTTCAGACCCAGGCTGTCTGTCTTTCTCTTTTCTATGGCTCCTCTTGGCTTCTGCAAGCCTTGATCCTTCCCCAGTTCATGCACTGGGTGCTTTCATCACAGGTGAAAATTCATCAGTTTTTCTTCTCTTGATCAAGCATTGCCAACCAAGTGTCCTTCTTCTGTTGGATCCCAGGCTGCCTCTCTTCCCTGTTAGCTGCAGGAGATGGAACCCCAGCTGCTCAGCAAGCTGTTAGGAGAAAGGTCTTGTATTGCTTTTCCTTTTCTTGCTCATACACAGTCTTTCTTTCTTGTTTTACAAAGTAACAAAGAGAAATGATTCATTAGTTGTATCTCTTACTTCTTTTCTCTTTATACCTGCTTCCCTGATGCTATATTTCATCTTTTTTCTTAGCCTCCACATTTTCCTACTTTTTAAAAAATACATAGGTGAGTCTACTATCTTTTTACCTTTCATTTCTTCCTCCTACATTTGAGGTCTCTCCATCAGTTTTGTCACAGATGTATTGTCACTTTCCTTAACTCCTTCTATTTAACTCAGCACCTCTAAGGATCCCATTTCCTCTGATTCTTTAAAGAGCAACTAGTTACAGACCTTTGCAACCTCATCTCCTGTCTTCTCTTGGTAAATTCTTACCAGTTTCCATTAAATGTTAATACCTTTAATTATTTCTCAACTGTAAGGTAACCTTTTAAGTTGCACACATATAATCATAAAAATCAGGTCATTTAGGCCAGTAGATCTGATCAGTGTGGGAATCCAAATTAAACATCCCTGACAAATATCCGTTAACCTGCTTGAAGACATCTAACAAAGAGGAGCCCACTGAATAACTGGTTACGCTGTCAAGCTGTTCTGACTATGAGGAACTTTCTCTGACATTTAATTGGAATTTTCTGTCCTGTTAGTTAAATTCAGTATTCCAGAATGCAAGTTCCGGGAGAGCAGATAACAGATTTTGACCTAGTTCAGAACAGCACTACCATAATCCTTTCTCACTTTTTTTCAAGGTAAAACAATCTTGATTCTTTCTATCACACTTCATAGTTTATCGCAGAAAAGCTAATAGGAATATTCAGAAGAAAATGAAATTTTGCTGCAATTGCACTGTCTGGTGGGACTACTAGAGGAGGTTAGCATTTCCATTGCCAAGCAAGGCAGTTGTTAAATGAGTTGTATCTGATTTTCCATCTTTTTTGACCTGGTTATTAAGTGAATCACAGGGTTGTTAAGGGGATCTGGCTTCTTCCATTGACTTTGCTTGGCAGAAGTTGGCTGGGAAGGTTGTGTTAGAAGTAAAGTCTTCATCCTGGTTCATCCAAGCCGGGAATATGATCATTATCATTATTATTAAATAAGCAACATGGCAACTGCTTTGGGAAGGTTACAGTTTATTGCAGAAGCAGAAAGATGGCTTCTTCAGGAAAGAGCAGAGAAGAAAGAGAGACCAGAGCATATGGCCAGTAGCTTTTTTATACCCTCCCTAGCTTTTTGTTTGGAAGTTTTCCTGTTTCTGTCACATGAACTTTGAGGCTATTTCCTATGTCACGTATTCTGACCTGAGTCCAGGTGTGCCTCTCTGGTATACTTGTTGGTAATTATGTCCCCAAAGATATCTCCTGTTTCCCTGGTGATGGGCTAATGACTCTTAAGTGGTTTTTTTGTCTTCTTGAGTTCCTGGCTCCAACCTTCTTAATGGTTCCAAATCTGCATTTGTATAGGTGTAGCTCATGCTTTGGGCAAAGGAATTTGGGGCCTTTTGGTTTCTGTTTTTCAAAAAATGCTTTTTTAAAAAATCCTTTTGATGAACAATATTTTTTCCTTTTTAATATTTCCTTCTTTGGGGCTCTGACTTCCCACAGTTGCAAATGAAGATCACATGACCCTGGGACACAGCAACTGTTGTAAATACATGCCAGTTGCTAATTTCCTGACGTTTGATCCCTTGACTATGGAGACACTGTGTTGGTTGTTAAGTGCAAGGACAAGCGGTAAGTCACTTTTTTCACTGCCATTCTAATTTCAAATGATCAGTAAGCAAATGGTTGTAAGTTGGGAACTACTTTTAAAGAAGCTGGGTGCATTCATACATGTGGCAACCTTCACAGAAAACCTTTCAAAGTACTCTTGCTACAACTGGATGCAGTACTTAAGACAGAGTGAATAATTTCCACTGACTACATGTTAGTTAGTCTGGGTGTCTTTTTCCACTGGTGTGCATATAAAATATTGTGACAAGTTTTATATCAAAATATATTTTATTCTTTATACTGTTTCCGTTTTCCCTTAAAACAGTAACAGAATCCACAATGGTCTGAGAATCAGCATCTCCACTAAATAATTGACAGTCAAGCTGAAACCAAATTAATCAAGTAAAAATAGCAAACAGGAAAATATTTTACCCAAACGTCCTCAAATCTCTAAATAAGTTACCCAGGCCTAATCCACATATCAAAGGATAAGATCTGCAAACACAATAGAGTTAATTAAATTAGGTCTCCCAGCAGAACTGCATGTTCACAAGAATAAACTTCACACACACACACACACACACACACACACACCTGTACCTCAAGTGTCACCCTAGAATCAGCACTTAGACACTTTCATACCCTGGACAAGTTCCCCCTATAAAAATCTGCCACTGTACTCCATTTCTCTACAGCAGCCCCTAAAGGCAAACTCTTTGCTTTTAGGAATAAATATTTCTTCTTTCCTCACTGCTGTCTGGATCTCATTTTTATTTATTCTTCCACAACCCCAGCTCAGAGTTGGAACCCCATTTCACATCTACAACATCCTATTCTTTCACATGCGCATGGCCCATCCATGTGAGCTGGGCCTATATATATATTTGTCACGAAAGCCTTTTTGAAAGTGAGAATTGGTGCTTCTTCAGATCAGTGTTTCTCAACCTCTGCAACTTTAAAATGAGTGGACTTCAAATCCCAGAATTCCCCAGCCAGTTTACACTTCAGCTCTTCTTTTATTTAGGCAGTGTGATTATAGCGATCTCTGCATTTGTAGTAAAAAAAAAAAAGAGGTGACAGCCTTAAAAATGGCAATAAAAAATAGCAAAGTTAGAGTGCAGATCAGTGGGAATGCAATCAATTTTACTGCCCAATTTACAGAATAGTTTTGTGGTTCTATAGTTATTTCTTTGGTTTTAATAAACTAACTTTACAAAGCTGGATTTTATAATCCAACTAAAGGGCTCAAATAATGCCAACACACACACACACATTTAACTGCATTATTAAACAACAACATATGCATATCTCAGATCATTGGGAAGGACTTGATAGGTGGACAATTATTTTTTTTTGCCACAGTTGTTCTATTTGCAGGTCTTTGTGGTTTGTGATTTGTTCCGATTCTTTCTTTCTTTTCTGCTCTCTCCAGGAGAAGAATGTGAACTCACCCTTGTCAGGTTTTTAGCTGGCGTTGGCTTTCATATGCATCAAATCCTTCCCAAGAATCTAGAATATTGTTATTATTAAAATAGTTCTTTGAATTATGCCAGTCTTTAGTACCTATCTTTAATTGCATGATTGGCTTATGAAAGTATAATGAGAACTGAAAATCATGGAGGAATTATTCTTGGGGGTGAGGAGACTAATGCACAAGTGAAGTTATGTTTTTCCCTTGGATATGTTCTTTGAGGAATGTTTCTTAGGTTTTTCTTGACCCTCAGAAAATTCTGAATTGTTAATTAGAGGCTTATAGCAGCAGTAGTCTTTTGGAGCTTAGAAAGGGTATCCATATGGTATGGTCAAAAACCAATGGCAGTCACATTTGGTATGATCAAAGCTCTTCCTGTTTTTTGATGCCTTATTGATTTTTTTTTTTACCATAACTTGTGGATGACCCTAGGTTTAGGGAATGTGATGTAGGCTGGTGTGTTGATTAATCTACTCCAGAAAACCCAGGGATTGATTTGGAGAAGCCTGACAACTGACAATTTACAATATTAAAAAGGGAATAAGCATTTCTCCCATAAGATAAGCCAATCTGTGCCTATAAGACACAAAAAAGTTTTTTAGTAGATTCAGAACCAATATATCAGGAAATCAGCTATCTGAGAGAAGTTTTATGCTTTCTTGTCCTGGCTAGATTCTTCCTACAATCATGTTGCTGCCAACTGTTGGGAACAAGATTCTGGAACTTATGGTCTTCAGTCTGATCTGGCAGGACTCTCCTTTTGTATTGGAGCACATAACACCAGACATATCACTAGAAGGCAAAATAACGAAACTATGTCTCACTTATTTTGGCCATGTCATGGGGGGGGGGAATTCACTGGAAAAAGCAATTATGTTTGGAAGAGTTAGCAGTAGAAGGAAACCAGGCCATCAAAAAACACGGTGACTGGACACTGTCAAAGCTGACATCAGCCAGAGCATAAATAAACTCAAGAAGTTCAAGATCAGAAGATCTGGAGAGACCTGACCCATAGAATAGCCAAGAGCCAGACATGACTGAATGGATAACATAATCAACACCATCATAAAACAAAGGATGGAAAATGTGTTGCCTTCCAGCAATGCTGAACAGTGACTTCCAACATTGCATCACTGGCCATGCTGGCTTGGGCGATTGAAACCAATAGTTCAGCAGGGTCTGGAGTTTTAGTTATATAAATTGCATTATATAATTCAGATTCCACAGCTGAGTCATCATATGAATAATTAGCTGGCATCTGTAGGGTCCTTAGTCTCTGAGCTTGGTTGTTTTCTTTCATATATAGTTAGTCCTCGACTTACAATAGTTTATTTAGGGACTGTTCAATGTTATGGAAAAAAGTGACTTATGAATGTTGCAGTATTCCCATGGTCATGTGATCAAAATTTGGGTGTTTGGCAACTGCTTCATATTTATGACAGTTGCAGTGTTCCATGATCATGTGATCACCTTTTGCTACCTTCTGACAAGCAAAATCAACGAGGAAGACATATTCATTTAACAGTCTTGTTAACCACAGTGATTCCCTTAACAACTGTGGCAAGAAAAGTCATAACATGGGGCAAAATTCACTTAACAAATATTTTACTTAGCAACAGAAATTTTGGGCTCAATTGTGGACATAAGTCAGGGACTACCGGTATCTGTATTTCATTACCAAACTAGGTAACATCATCAGTAACGAAACATCTACACACACACACACACAAAAAAAAACCCAGCCAAGTTCAGACACACCACGGACCCCCACAGCTCAACTCTGAGCTACAAATATTCTCTTCTATTGGCAGCTGGCATCTACTCAGACCCCCCAAAAAAGACAAGAAACACTTTATATATCTGTCATCCCAAAAGAGCAAGGTAAAATGCTGCCTTACAAAACCATCAGTAGCAATAATCTTCAACAACCACAAGATGGCAAAAAAAACTGTGTAATCACAAGCAAGATACGGAGTGTGAATATCAGGAACAAAATGAGTTCAAAGGTACAAATATGTACATAGAAAGTTGGGCTCCTGTGAGATTTTTTTTTCCTCCCTCTCTTTGCTCTGAAGTACAAGATGTAGGCTTAACCAAGCCCTTCTTCTTCAATGTTGTTGGTTTTAATGAATTGTTTTATCTACAGGCCAACTCCTGTAAAATAAGATCTATGGGACTGCTCAAAGAAAACACTAGAATGTTACCCTGGAAGGCAGAAAAATGCTGAGGGACAGACTTAGTAAAAGAACAAGCAGTCTTCAGGGAACAATTTTCCTTCTCTTTCATGGCTGCACAAACACCTTTGACTTTAACTCTTTGTGTTTGGAATATAAGAAACTTGCCTTAAGGTTACAGCAAGAATCCCCTGTAGGAGATAAAAGGTCACCAGATAATACCCAGATAAGCAGAGGTTAACACTAAGATTAACACTAAACTAACAACCAAACTGTAAACAATACCCCAATCAAGGGACTGCCAATTCAGACACATAGTCAAAGAATAAACAACAGCCTAATCAAAGAACCACCAAGAAAACTCTCACCAACATTGACAGGGTAAGATGCTTGTAAATAAACAAAGAGTAAACCCCACTCACTTCTAGCACTGATGTTGTTACCTAATTGGATAATGAAATATCTGCAAGAAAACAACCAAACTAGAGAGCACCAAGGACCCTGGAGATAAAACAAGCAGAACATCATCTAAGGCAGGGGTGTCAAACTGCCGTCCCACCATCCGGATGCATCATGCTGAAACTGCACCCACCCCATTGCCGGCAATGGAAAAAAAAGTCATGATATATCACGTGAGGTTGTGAGTTTGACACCCCTGATCTAAGGGACATTACATCTGGACTGAGTTGCCTCTTATCTCTCTAAACTACACCTTAACCGACTTGGAATCTACTTCCTTACTACATTCCATCAAATCATCAAAGGTTATCTACAAATTAGTGCTGCTCCTCTGTTCCTAGCCACTGTGTTATTTTGCATATTGTACCACAGTTTAATCCCTATGTTATTTTATGTCTTGCTGTATTTTAATTTGTGTAAAATGTATTTAAAATTGGGAATTATCTGAAGAGACATAGTGAATTGTTTTATTTTATTTTTATGGATGGTAATCATCACAAGATTCTCTGGCTACAGTAAGCCAGCTGTAAACATTTAACGTAAGTAAAACAGCTGACAGCATAAAATGTTTTAAATAAATGAAGTTCCATTCTTCTATGTTGAAAGGGAGAATGATAAGAATTGCACTCAAATTCCCATCTGAAAATACTCAGATAATATTATTATATGTTCATCTCTGACAAGCCAAGCAGGAAAATAAATAAACTAATCCCTCCTTTACAATTTTAAGCTGTTAGGGAACAGAGGAAGCAAAAGATTGTCTTTCAGGAAAAAAAATCCTGCATTTCCTCCCTCCCCCCATTTAAGATAAGATAAGATAACCTTTATTGTCATTTTTATACTGTGGGCACAATGGTACACATCAAAAATGAAATTTAGTTGCCCACTCTCAAAGTGAAACAGATACCATACATGACACACACCTAAACATACTATGAACAACATATGTATAGACCCACATCCCTACATATACATAGCAAATAA
>JANHFS010010147.1:3549-13839 GCA_032467975.1 Trimeresurus albolabris | reverse complement strand
GTTGCCTACTCCTGGTCTAAGTGCTATTGCTATTGCTATTCAGATTCTAACACTTCTTTTTACAGTCAGAAAAGCATTTTGTAACCAGAGTTTCTGTAACAATCTCCCAATCTAAGTGTACAGTATGGTTTTCTATGCTTGCCTGACCAAAATACTTTCTACTTTTAGTGATCATTAGTTTATATTTCAGATCACTCAACTGATATTGATATCATTATGATGGGTTAATGGTGTTATTACTCGTTGACAGTGGTGACCTATAGATATTTACTTTATCGTAGCAATATAGCTATATTTAAATGCTTCTCAACTTTCTGTTATGTAAGTAGTAATAACCCAACTACCCACAATTGAGATTTAAGGAATGGATATCGAGAATATTGGTTCTTGTCAGAGAGCTGAATTACCTAAGGAGACCATGTGGTAATGATAGGTCTTTTGAAGGACAGAAGTAGAGAGGAACAGGGCAAATTTATTCATGTCATATTTTTATGCTAACTTACCTTATTTGTCTTTCCTGGTCAAATATGTAAATTCTTTTAGTACTCTCACTTTTCTAAATTATATGCACAAAAATATGGATATTAATGAAGCAAGGTGAAATGCTTTGCATTAAAGAATATTTCTTTCACTACTGCATATATTTGAATAAGGGATATGCTGGAAAAGTAGAAATTAAAATAAATGTGCATGCAATGTATACAAATGTCCATACTGAGGTTTTTTTAAAAAGATGTAAATTCATGGGATAAACGTAAAATTGAAATAATTCAAGATTTTAAAAATGCAAATTTTTTTTTTAGCAAAACTAAAGAAGTCAGATAGATCCCTTTCTGTTTAAGGTCTATTACTAGTTTTTGGAGAATTCAAACTCTTTTTTCTATTCCCATTTCATTATCAGAATAACAGAATAATAAGAGTTCTCTGTTCAAGTAGGAAACCCTATACCATTTCAGACAAATGGTTGTCCAATATCTTTTTAAAAACTTCAAGTATTGGAGTGATTAATTGTTCTGTCAGGAAATTTCTCCTTAGTTCTGGATTGTTTCTCTCCTTGGTTAGTTTCCATCCATTGCTTCTTGTTCTGCCGTCAGTTACTCTGAAGAATAGATTGACCCCCTCTTCTTTGTGGAAGTTCCTTAGATATTGGAACACTGCTATCATGTCACTCCTAATCCTTCTTTTGATTAAACTAGACATATCCAATTCCAGCAATTGTTCTTTATATGTTTTATCTCCAGTCCCCTAGTCATCTTCGTTGCTCTTCTCTGTACTCTTTCTAGAATCTCAACATCTTTTTTACATCATGGTGACCAAAACTGGATGCAATATTCCAAGTATCATTCAGTTCAGGAAAGATCATGACTCTGGGAAGAATATCAGAAATGATAGCATCCTATTAGATTACCTGAAATGTTCTGATCCCCTCAAATTAAGTGAAAATTAAGTCTTGCATTCTAAGATTAGTAGATTCCTACACATATATGCTAGACAGGAGAGTCCATCTAAAGATGTCACTAGAACACTTCAACTGGGCACGGTTCCTAGAAACAAAAGACTTTTCATCCCCCTAATTACTTATGTTTCATCAGAAGCTTAAGCCTAAATGAGAGCTACACAACAGGATAGCTCAATCCTATTTTACCTTTAGGGACATGGGGAGTAATTATCTGTTGTGTGTGGCATTTTGCTCTGGCCAATTCAATGAGAGTTGTTGATATATTGCATAAGCCACATACCTTGAGGCAATTGACATGTCAGTTGTCATAATTTGTTCATGTTATTAGCTACTTTAAGAATGAGACTAAAACTCTGTTGAGGATTCAGTTAGTAAAATCACACCTAGTTATTGTATGCATTTATTCTGTGTTTTGGTAATCACCCATACGTGAATAACTATTATGTATGGATGCAAAGCTTTAACAGTTTGTGCATTTTTGGCACAAAATGTGTGCTTTTTAAGGTTAAGATTCAAAATGGAGTATTAAAAGATTTTGGTAATAGAAAGCTTAAATAGAGAAAGTTAAAAGAGTTCGGCCCTGGATTTATATGATTTCACAACTCTTTTGTTTGTTCCAAAAGGCAATCAAATTAGTAAACATGTATGGAAAAGTACAGAGTACAAATATTGATTGAGATGTTACCAACACTGAGTTTCCTCTGGATCCCTCCCATAAATATTTGTTCAGAAAAAAAATGAAGCTATCATTTGGAAACATCGTAGATACTTGACAGCATGATTGGATTATGTCAAAAATTGATCTCCATTTGCCCCAAAGTGTTCTTCTCTGCAAAAGTAATTTCAGAATTTTTCCCTTAGGTTGTTTGAGAAGGTCTAATTCCTTTGGAAACATTTTTAAGTTACTTGATGGTTGAAAATGACCAAGGATTATTAATTGTATTGTTTCTGTTGTGCATTTTTCTATACTTTGAACTCATCCTGGCAGACTATAAATCCTAACTGGGGAAAGTCTCACAGGACTTTCACCCATGAAATTTACCTGCAGGCAGTTGGAATTAAGTAGACTGTGGTGGAGTCCTTGGTGCTCTCTGATGCTTGCAGATGTTTCATTACCCAACTAGGTAACAGCATCAGTGCTAATGATAATGGGATTTGCTCTCTGTTTATCTACAGTAAATTGATCTGCCAGTGTTGGTTGGGGTGTGGTTTTCTGACTTTAAGACAGCCAATTTCAACAGACTTAGACCTTTGGAATGATTCTATGAATGAAAATCTTAAAGGGAAAAATAAAATTGAAAAAGCTTGGGAAACTCTGAAAAAATGAGATTATAAAAGCCCAGTCTAGCACAATACTGCTGAAAAAGAAAAATAATCAGCATGATTGCTTTAAAAACTCTTTGATAAACTGAAAGACAAAAAGGAAATTATATACAATGGAAAAAGGGACACGTAACTAAGGCAGAATACCAGTATGTAACCTGAATCTGCAAAAATGAAGTCAGGAAAACTAAAGCTCAGAGTGAACTAAAACTTACAACAAATGTTAAAAATAATAGAAAATGTTTCTTTCAACGTGTAAAAAAAACAAGGAAAAAAGTCAAGGAAACAATTGGGAGAAGATGGCAAAGAGGTGACAGGAAGCAGGGAGAAAACTGCATTTTTTAATTCATTCTTTGCATCTGTCTTATATAAAAGTAAAAAAAAACAAAACCAAAAAACCCCCAGTCCAACCTGTCAAAAACAGTACCTAAAAGACAGATTAGGAATACAAGTCAAAACAGGAAAGAAAATGCTAAGACAATACCAGATGGATTTACAGTACCAAATCACCAGATGGATTTACATCCCTTTGGGAGACATCCTCATGAAATCTGAATGAAGCAAAAGGAGTTTAAATAAAAGTATCATAATTTCTCAAACAGTCTGCATATCATTCAAATATTCTGGATCCAGTCACAGGAGTAATTGGTGATGAGAAAAGAGCACCAAAATATGACAGGTGGAAAAGGAGCAGTTTAACCCACATGTACTACAGCTTGTAATAGCGATAATGACTTGAATCAGGTTGTGCTTGTTTTAGTATAAGAGCATGACATTTAAAATAGCACTAAGTATAGAGAAAATATTATTACATGGTTTAGGTACCCCACATTGAAAGGATTTGTTTAGGATAATGGTAGATGATTTAGTTTTTATGTATGTGTGAGTGTAATGGTGGTAATTATTTTTACCTATAAATAAAGTCCCTGGAAATGTGGAAAACATAAAACCAGGTGTTTTTTTTTTATCAGAGATGCTTGTATCTAAGTATTCCTGAGGCACTCACTTTACTTTCACCCTTCCTGTGCACACAAATAGTCTCTTCAGTTACAATATATGTATCTTTCTTTGAGCTAGAGAAATGTAAAATCTTGGGATTACTACTCATCATTTCAATTTCACTGGTCTTATAGTGATAGCAATAGAACTTAGACTTGTATACCGCTTCATAATGCTTTACAACCCTCTCTAAGCAGTTTATAGAATCAGCATATTTCCCCCAAAAATCTGAATCCTCATTTTACTGACCTCAGAAGATTGGAAGACTGAATCAACCTTGAGTTGGTGAGAACTGAATTGCTGGCATTTGGCAGAGTCAGCCTGCAATACTGCATTCTAACGACTGGACTACATTGGCTCTATAAATCTAAATTTTCCTTGCTTTGCATATAAAGCAAGTGGAAGCATGGTTAACTGTCAAAAGGCATATATTTATTCTTGGGTACTATATACAAAATGCCAGTGCATTTAATTTTATTTTTAGATGCCCCAATAGATGGATGCTATAAAAATGCTGCATTTGCATTTACATATCCCTATATCATTCAGTCAAATCAAAACAAGCATTAAAAAATATAAACAAGGAAATTACACCCACTGCAGTAATACCTCTTAAACATATAGGAGATAAAAGATAACTAAAAGCTAGATTGCTATCATGATACTATAAAATTAAAATACTAAAATATCTCTATAAAAATTATTTAATACTAAAGACTAAAGAGGGCTTCTGAAGGCCACAAAAGGATTAAAGCACATAAAGATTTTTTTTTAAAAAAAATAAGAGATGACTTATTTTATCGTGCCCAGTATCCTTAATTATCTGTTTGCACATTTTAATTGTTGCTGTGGAAAATCTAGTAACTTTGTATGTAATAAATGGTTCCTTATCTGAAGAGGGAAAATCAAGAATAAAATGTTCATTATGACCTACAGCATGTATCAATGAAAGAAGATACATGACTACATTGGTAATAGGACCAATGTAAAATAACAAAATAACAAAATTGAAAGGGAACTTGGAGGTCTTCAAATCCAACTCCTTGGCAAAGTAGGAGACCCTGTACCATTCCAGGTAAATGGCTGTGCAATCTCTTAAAAATGTCCAGTGATGGAGCACCCACAACTTCTAGAGGCAACCTGAACCACTGATTAATTGTTCTCACTGTTGGGAAAATTTTCCTTAGTTCTAGGTTGAATCTGTCCTTGATAAGTTTTCATCTGTTACTTCTTCTCCTGCCTTCTGGTGCTTTGGAGAATACATTGACCTCCTCTTCTCTGTGACAGCCCCTGAGCTATTGGAAGACTGCTATCACACTCACATGATTGATGGTGTTTATAGTATTTGTACTTCTTGTACAGGTTCTCATATACATGCAGACTTTGGGTATATCTCCCATTAAGAATAACAGGATAAAACACAAAGCCTCATTCATCAGAGCTTTGATTATTTTAATAGTAATGGATTAATTCTACATGTACTTTGGTAGACAACACATAATAATATTGGGGAATCCCAATCTGTGGAGGGAGATAAATAGAAATTGGTAATATGTAACAAGAGTTTTTTAATAGAGGCGGAACCAAGGATCAGGGGGAAAACAAATAAATGAGGTCATAGAAAAATATAGACAACCATGATTTGCAGCTAAATCCCCAGAGATGGTCCTGATAAAGAGGGACATCTTTGAGCCTATTTAATTGTACAGAAAGAAGTGATTGAGTCTATATGCATGGAAGTAGGAACTCTGAATTGGAATGTCCCTGTATACCCCCCAGGCTTTAATAAAAGTAGAACTAACTGCATTCAACCAAAAGTGATTACACAGCTTTCCACAATTAGATTTTGTTGCATACCCCATTAGTGATGTGGTAGCACAGTAAAATAATTTTGGACTTAGTGTTTAAAGTGTTTAATATTTTATAGGAGTTGTACTCTTGAAATATAGAAGGAATGGCTTCTTTTATTTCTAAATGCAAAGCCAGTGTTGCTGCACTGGAGAACCCATTTTGCCATCATTAACAAGAAGGTCCTGAATCTCTGCCAGAAAGCTCTTATAGAATTACATTCTCAGCTATTACTTCTACCTTTATTACTAATGCTATTCCTGCAACTTGTACAGAATTCCATAGATAGGATTTTTATGAAAGAAGTAAAGGGCTTTGGATCAGTCCAAAATTAGATTTCTTAGACAAAATCTCTGATCTCTCACCAAACCACAGATCTACATAATCATAGCAATAACAATAGCATTTAGACTTATATACCACCCCATAGTGCTTTACAGCAGGGATCCCCAATCTGTGAGCCGTAGCCCGGTAGTGGGACATGGCGAGGGCGAGCATGTGTGTGCGTACACCCTCCCAGCTGCGGCACACAAAAACAATGGGTTGCCACTGCACCGCGGGGTATGAAAACAGGATGCCACCATGCTTTGGGGGGGAAATGGGATGCTGCAGATGCAAAAACAGATGGCATTGTGCCATGCAAGAATGGGGCAGGGCTAGTGGATATCGTGCAAGTGCTAGCCCCGTCCATTTGCACCACATGTGTGCTCATGGCCCTGTGCACGCATGCATACATACGTGTGCATGTAAAATGCTTCCCCTCCCTTTCCCTCCAGTCTGTCAACCAAGAAAGGTTGGTGACCTCTGCTTTATAGCATTCTCTGGGCAGTTTACAATGTAGAAACATTATTTGCATATTGCCCACAACAATCTGGATTTTCATTTTATCCACCTTGGAAGGATGGAAGGCGGAGTCAACATTGAGATCCATCAGGATCGAACTCCACGCTGTGGGCAGAGTTAGACTGCAATATTTCACTTTAACCACTGTACCACCAGGGCTCTTTTCTCATTCCTCTGGAGTGGTGTGTGTGGTATTATGAAAAGGTGGTATGAGACTCCTTAAAATATCTTAGGTTCTTTCACATTTGTGGTGCTCTTAATGCCCTATTTTAAGCTGTTTATTAAATTGATCCATCTTTTTCAGGTGCAGATTTCATACTTCAACAAACCAACACTGTAGTTTACAAATGATTAAACACAATTTTATACAATATAGTATCTTAACTGTCTTTGTTAATTGATCAATCATCTTACAAAACTATTTGCAGGTATTTAATTGAGATGCTTTGCTGCACCTTCCTTTTTCAACTCTAGTTATTGGTGATAAATAGTGAAGAATATTAAGTCCAAAGGAGAAAATTGTTGTGATGGGTCACATCATATCTGAACTCATGTAGTTTAGTTGCTGTCAAAGTGTTTCTTCCTTTCATTATTCTACAATTTTTCAAAGATATGTTCTAGAACAAGCTTCAAATGGTAAATAATGTAAGTTGAATTTCATAAGGAGAATCTGTTGGCCCACAAAGAGATGGTAAAAAAAAACATTAGATACATCATGTTTTAGGACTGAAATTCCCAAGAGACTTAACCAGTTTGACTTTTGCTCATTTTGTTTTTGTTTTTTTAAAATATATTTTATTGATTTTTTAACATAATCACCATAATATTTGGTAAACAGCGTGTTGTCTAGGTTTACATTTAAAACACAATCAATAACAATCAGTTTCTATAATTCTATAGTCTACATAGTAGTTTTGCTTGATTTTCTCTTCTTCCAAAAATATTCTCTTTGGCTAACCCTGAATTAATACAATTCTTAGTATTTTGATAAATAACAATTAAATATAGACATTTTCCTAATATTTCTGCAAATAATAACCACATCAATATAAATCTTCGTTTCTAACTGATCATTTTGATTGCCTCGTCATAGATCCTGTTTACAAAATTCTTATTTAATTTTTTTTCCCCACAATGTTCAAAACATTCTTACAGGTTGAGATTTTCTCAAAGTTAATTACACTTAAGTATTTAAGGCTTTTTCCTCATGCAGGCCATTCCAACACTTTTATATTCCTCATGTCTTAAAAAAACCCAACCAAATAAACAAAGAGAGAGAAAGAGAGAGAGAGAGAGAGAGAGAGAAGAAAAAGAAATAAGAAGATAGTATACTACTTAAAATAGATGTCTCTCAGGCTAATGCAATTTTAATGTAATGTAATCCAGATTTTTTCTCTTCTTTTTAACCATATTCAAACAAATGTTTAATCTTTAAATGTTCCATTTAATAAATCCAATTATCTAATCTTTTAGATCTATTCAAAACATTTTTATCCATTGAAATTTTCTCAAGATCAATTACACTTAAGTATTGAAGACATTTTGTTTATATCAGGGCTTTTCAACTGGTGATATGCGTACCACCTGTGGTACTTGGCCACATGGCAGGTGGTACACGACTGTCCTAGAGAAGTGTAGTGGGGGAGGAGAATGAGCCGAAGTGACCCAAGCCTGAGGGAGAGGCAGTTGCAACTGCAGGACTGTCTGGGCTCAGCAGAAGCCCAGGAGCTGGCAGGGCTCCAGCTGATTGGCACTTCCAGAAACAGCATGGAGTTGGAGGTGAACTGAAGAAAAAAAGGGGGGAGGAGAGGAGAGGCTATAAAAGGAGGTGGTTTGGATGGGAAAGGGAAAAAAAGACAACAGGGGAAAGAGAAGGAGAGCTCAGCAGGCAGGGAGGAAACAGGGACAGGGAAGAAGCAGCAGGTGTTGCTGGAAGAAAAGGTTCCCTGGTTCATTTTATCCAGCCAGGAGAATGCAATCAGCATTGATGAAATGAAAAGCCAGTAGACAAGCATGTCGGAAAGGAGGTGGGTTTATTTAGTTCTGATCAGCTGGCAGCTTGATTGGGTTACCAGCTAGTTCAGGGATCTACAAACTTAGCAACTTTAACACCTGTGAACTTCAACTCCCAGAATTCCTCAACCAGCCATGATGGCTGAGGAATTCTGGGAGTTAAAGTCCACAAGTCTTCAAAGTGCCAAGTTGGAAGACCCCTGAGCCAACTGGTAGTGGTGCATATTAATAAACATGGATAAATTCATCATACATTTGTCAGTGCAAAGGGAAAGTGATTCAGCAAAGGAACAGCCACCGAAGAAATTAAAACTGGTACTTTTTTCCTTTTTTTTCTACAGTTTGTAATATTTTATTAGATTATAGAATAAAATACAAAAATACAAAGCAAATACAGTAGTAGGACACGGTGGGGAGGAAAAAGGGGGGGAAAGTGAGGGGGAGAAAGGAAAAAGAACAGACTTCCTCTGTTCCATCTTTGTCACCTCTCCGGGGTGACTTTAGGCCCATTCAGGGTCCCCAAACAGAAAGAAATTGGCTGTAGGGTGCGGAGTCTCGCGGTCCCTTGGGTACTTGCACTACTGTGCAAAACTGGAAGCCCCTTTAATTGTTTTTTAATAATGCTTCTCTCCACCCCATAATAGTAGCCTTGTAGCCTTCTTTGTAAGGCTGTATATTGCTCAATCATTCCCACATTGTTTTCTCTCAATTGTATCTTGCATCCTTCCCTTTTCTTAAAGCTCTAGTGCTGTTGACTGTTAGTTTTCCTGCAAATTAACAAAGAAAGAAGAAACTTAGCAGAAAATGTTGTTTGAACATTCCATGGCTGTTTAATATATATCTATATTACTTTGGAAGATGAGACTACCATTATTTGATGACATACAGTAGCTTGGGGGTTGGACTAGAACAGTGCTTTTCAACCTTTTCAGAGACTATACCACTTTTAGGATATGGTAATATTTGAGTACCACCAGTCACCTAGCAGATGGGCATGGCCTGCTCAATGTCACTTACTGGACACAACTGATTCAAGACAGCTGGGTTGGAACGGAACAAGTCGCGCTGACTAACTCAATGTGGGGACAACTTGGTGCCCCACAAACTCCTTGCCTCCCCAAACTGCATTGCAAGTTTGGGGACTTTTATCCACAGAGGAAGGAGAGGGCCTTCTTCCCAAGTCCTGGCATGATTGGCAGTTTGTTAGCTCAGATGTGGATACAAATCTCCAAGCTTGGAATGCTTTTGTGTGTGTCTCTCTCTGTGTGTGTATGTGTGCATAGCACGCTAAAGAGATGTTTTTCTCCCATTCCCAGATATTGTTGGTGTTTCCCTGTCTGGTGCTCCCTCCTGGCAAAGCAGGAGGTAAAGGACAACGCTACTGTGTGTGGAAACACAGAAGAGAAAGTTTGCAGGAAACAGTTTCCTCTGAGTCCAACTTCTGTCTTGACAGATCTCTGGAGAGCAAGAGGAGGAGGCAGGGGAGCAGTGGTCCTGGGTCCTGGATAAGGGAGGCTGGCCATTCTCAAAAGGGAATTTCCATTTCTAATTGTGCATGGTAAAGATGCTGGCTTATTGGGGCAGCCTTCCCTCACACAGCTCCCTTGCCATCCCCTCCTCCTCTCCAGAGATCTGCAGGGGAGACAGAGATTTGGAGGGCAAGGTGCAGCCTCCATATTGGCCATTTCTACCTCTCCAAGTCCTCCTTGATTAAGCCTACATTATATATGTTATGTGCTCCTGGCTACTTTCCTTCATGACCAGAGGCAAGCTCGCCTGACCAATAACCAGCCAAGACACAGTGA
>JANHFS010010146.1:477012-493157 GCA_032467975.1 Trimeresurus albolabris | reverse complement strand
GAATTATACTCTCATTAAAAGAGGACATAGACTGTCAAGTCCTAAGCTGGCCAGCAGACCACTTACCTTTATTTGTTACATTTGTTTACTGCCCATCTCACCGCGAAGTGATTCTACATGTTACCAATTACCCCTAATCTCTCCATCACCCTACTTCATCTTCTTATATACGTGCTCTAACTCAGATACATCAATTTACTGAGAAATTACCTGTTCCTGAAGAATCAACAGAAGAAAATTCACTGCAGTTGTGAGCCACTTCAGTGCATCAAATGATTGTCTGAAGATTTCCTAATGATCATTTCAAAAATGTAGCCTTCAACTTAAATTTACCAGTTATTAAAAAGTATCTGAATAGTTCTTGTCCACAATGCAATTTAAGCCTATGCAAAATTGTTGAGCTAAGAAATGATGACTCAGTAAACTCCAAAATAAGTTTGCTTGCAATAACCAGCATGATAAAGCAAAATAGACTTGAATACACTGCCTTCTTCCTTGTGAATGCAATCTGTTATGTAGGTTGCAGAATCAATAGCTGGTAAAATTTTAAGAAAGTTTGTGGTTTTAAAGTTGATATCATGTAATCCTAAAAATATTTGGGAGTTAAATCAATGATTTCTGATAAGACTGCCAGAATTGAGCTAAATTCTATAAAATCCATAGCACAGGACATGATTACAAGTTTTTATTAATCATTTCTACAGTCATTTACAACAGTCTTTTACAACAAATTGTGTTACTTCACACAACCATTAAACTTAAATTTGCTAAATAATAAATTCAAATGCCTGAAATCCACCTTTCCTTAACATGGGAAGACAGCAACATCAATGTTTTCTTAAACATATAATAATCCTAAGCACGTATACTTAGAAGTAAATTCCACTGAAATTATAGATCAAATAAAATTGGTCGGGATCCAATCAGGTTTCCCCAAAACTACTTTGTTTAGAAGATTTTGTAGAGTACAATGTTGTTCTACTGCCAAGGGTAGATTTAATCCCAGGATTCATCTGCTACATGTATATTTGATGCTGCAAATCCTCCACTGTGAGGATTGTCTTTGCCATGGAAAACCTACATAAAACAGAATTCAGATTTTCAGATAAAACAAGGAAAATTGTGCATTGCCAGGAACACAGTGTGCTGTGTTTATTTTCAACATTGTATTAGAATAGGGGTGGGCGCCATATGAGAAACTAGGACTGTTGTGGAAGGTCGCTGCTGCCCTGCCCCTGCTGACCTACTCCTGCCACCAACATGCCCAGGTCTGTCTTAGAAAGTATTTTTCAGATACTTGCTCTCCAACCTGCTTGACAACCTTTCAACATGTATCACAGATAGCCTGAAATACATAAAGCCCTATTTCTGCATTGTGATGCTCACAATTAGCTTCCACTGATACAGCATTTGGTTTGTGTATAAAAGGCCTAAAATCACTACTATTCTCCATTAGACCACTAATCCAGTTGTCCCAATTGTTTATTTCTCAGAATCAAGAATACTTACTGTATTTTGTATATCCCATATTATCATTTTAACAGACTACTTTAAAAATCTATGTGTAAAAAAACTTTAAAATGGTTATTTCCACTTAACAGCACTTTTCTTATCATCTTTGTTTTATAATGCTTGCTTCCTCATCTGTGCCTATTCCAATATCCATAACCACAAATATTTTTCAACCTTAGTTTGATTCTTCTTTTAAGGATTGCTGAGTATGTTTGGAGCCAGAGGTCTTTCAAAATTACAATACTTAACCAATGTTTTGATAAAAATCAGTTTGATTTAAAAGTTACCTACCTTTCGGGAATCAACAGCTGCAAACACATTTCCCTTTGGATTACTAAAACCAATCCCACCTGAACCACAAGCAATTTCTTCTAACCATGCTGGAACCTCTTGCTGAGCCTTAAAAAGGAAAGGTTGCATTATTACATATGTACTATTGTCTGTTTAAAAACTATTTAAAAAATTGGGAAATGAAAAACAACTTACATCGGCAAGCACTTTGATTAGAGGCTGTGCAATAGCACTGTCTGCTTGAAGATCAAAGAAAGAAATTGCCTTGCCTATATTACCACAACGGCCAGTTCGTCCAATCCTATGAACATATTCATCAATTGTAGAAGGGAGATCAACATTTATAACATGTTGAACATTTTCTATATCCAGACCTCTTGCTGCTACAGATGTAGCAACAAGAACAGGGCATCTTCCAGTACGAAAATAATGAAGTGCTTCCTCTCTCTCTCTCTGTTCCCGGTCACTAAAAATAGAACATTTTAATTTGCAAAGAAATTTTAACAGATAGATATATCAAAGTGGAGGGTAAAGCTATGTGCATTAGATTAAAAAAAAATCTCATTCATAGTTCTATTCTGCATGAATGGGAGAATAAAGGTATCCGCTGCAGATTGAAGTACTGTAGATAGCGATCCAAAATTTGTGCTTGTCTACTGCACATTGTTTTGGTTAGAGATTACACAGTCCTTTAAGAAATAACTCGACTTTACCTTTTATCGATCTCATAGTTTAATTAAAAACACAGAAATGTGCCAAGTTAAGCATTTCAATAGCCTTGTGACAGAGGCAAGATAAGGAACGTGGAATGCCTCAGGCCCTGGGAAGACCAGGGCAGGCTGTGTATGTCTCTCAGCTCTGATGCTGAAAATCCTCCCTGTTATTTCAGTACACAGCACTGACTTCCTGGGGAAGCCGGCAGGGAAGATTGCAAATGGCAATCCCATGATCGTGGGCCACTTGGCAAACAGTTATTAAGTGCAAAGAGTTGCCAAGCGCCCAGATCATGTGACAATCTTGTGACTGTGGTGGGACAGAGATGTAATATTTTGCATCAACACAAATGCTTTACATGCCCTTTATAACTTTGAACGGTCATTAAGCAAAAGTCGAGGACTCTATATGTTTAATGTACCAAATCATTTTTATTGGAACCTTCAGCCATTTTCAGTTGAATTTGCCTTTAAGGAAATGGAGAGTTATACAGATCTTAGATCAGAGAAAAGCAAACATAGCAAACAAAAAGCAAACTACCATAGTGTTTCAGAAAAATTTAGAAGAATTTCTCCCATGGAATTCCAATTTGCCGTTATACTACTGGCTGGGAACAATATATCATTACAGGTAGTCCTCGAGTTACAACAATTCATTTAGTTGACATTTCAAAGTTACAATGGCACTGAAAAAAAATGGCATAGGACTGTTTTTCACACAACCATTGCAGCATCCCCACAGTTACATAATCAAAATTCAGATGCTTGGTTCATATTTAAAGTAACAGGGTTACAGTTCCTAGGGTCATGTGATTATATTTTGCAACCTTCTGACAAGCAAAGTCAATGAGGAAGCCAGATTCACTTAGAAAGGTGTTACTAATTTAACAAGTAATTCATTTAACAACTGTAGCAAGAAAGGTCATAAAATGGGACAAAACCCACTTAGCAGCTGTCTTGCTTAGCAACAGAAATTTTGGGCTCAGTTATGGTCATAAGTTGAGGACTCTTGAACTTATTTTTGCAAACTATTAGGAAAGCCTTTTTTCAGAGCCAGTTTAGTGTAGAGGTTGAGGCATCACGCTACAAGCCAAGGGAACTGCCTTAAATAAAAAGTCAGCTGGGTGATGTGGGGCCAATCATTCCCTCTCATCCTGGGAGGTAATGGTAAATCACTTCTGAAAAACTTTGACAAGAAAACTGCAGGGCCTTGCCTAGGCAGTCTCTAGGAATTGGAAATGATTGATTGGAAGACAAAAAGGAATGATTTAAATATTCTGGAATTCACTAGATCATGGTTTATTTTTGGTTTAGATTAATGTAAGGCATCACACCCTCTCTTGGTACTTAGCTTCCTTATCCACCTGCTATTAAAAATTATTATTATTATTATTATTTAAATAAAACATTTCTTTCTACATTCCCAAGAATTCATTTGGGTTCCAGTTAGAGCTCTAAGCACTATTAGAAATGAGAAATATGAATAGTTGCAACCAAGTACATGTCCCCACCTCGCCCCAAACAAGGGTAACATAATATTTTTAAAGCTAGTGGAAAGTGACAGGAAGCACAATCACCAATTTAAGAGCTCTGAGAGCAGAATTATCCTAACTGGCCAGGGCAGCCAATTTGGAACAGGGAGGCATCCATGACCACCAATTTCTTCTCAAAATTTAATTTTAAATGTTACAAAAGTGTTGGCTACCCCACAATTTACTCACCCATGAATACTTGTAGTTGATATGTTTTCTTGGCAAAGTAAAGTTGCAAAAAAATCTGCTTTTTTCTTCGTTTCCACGAACACCATGGTTCTTTTATTGCCTATAAAAAAAGCAGACAATATTATTTTACTCTCCTTCGAAAATATACTCCAGATATTTACATAGCATACTTCCCTTCAATTTCACTCCCACAACTTCATCTCAGTGATGGTAGTTGTTCTGAGAGAATGTGACAGTGATCCTTCATAAAATGGGGTTTCCCTATGGTTCTGTTACAATTAAGAACTGTTAATGACTTTTTTTGAAACAACCTTATTTAGAACACTGCAACTTTCTTTAACTCAGAAAATTTATTTCTTAAAAACTGATGAACCATCCCTAGAACTATACAATGAGCTGGTCACGAGAAAAAAAAGAACATTATGGAGAATCCATAACGCACATACTTATATTACTGAACAATAATTATGCTACACTACACATTTGGCAGCCTTATACTAATTTAACAATTAGTAACATTAAAGAAAGTACATTTCAATTACAAGGCCTCAATTACCTATTTCATTAAGAATTTCAACAAGTTTATCTTTCTTGTCATACTGTTTCACTTGAAGTATGGTCTGCTGAACATCACTGCATGCTCCTCCCACTTGTCCAACAACAACAAATAAATAATCTGTCTTCAAAAATTCTCCAGCGAGCCTTTAAGTAAATTAAGTAAAATTAAGTTTTATTTTATTTATTTATTTCATATGGCATGCATGTATCAGGGAGATCTATACTCTACAGAGTAGTCCTGACAGGTTAATTGTTGTTCAGTTGGTTTCGTGCTTGCACATTTATCCACGACGTGCCATGGGGCGATTCAGCATGTACTATCTGGCTAGTGGTATTTGAGTTAATGACGTCATCAGGCCTCTTCCGCCGATCTTACCTCATGTCCAGACAGGTCCAGTACCAGCTCCTGTTTTCCTTGCGCAGCTAGCCATTCCTACTGAAGTGGTACCCATTTATCCACTCGCAATAATGCTTTCAAACTGCTGGATGGGCAGGGCAGGGCAAGAGCTAGAGGCGAGTGATGGGAGCTACTCCATCCTGTGATGCTACCAGAGAAACTGCCAGAATGTCGACTATTTCTTGTTAGTAGATCCAGTGTCCTTCAGGCACTGTGCTACCGTGCCTCCTTACAATTAAGTTATTTTGAAGTAATGCATCCAGAGGGAGAAGGGTCAACAGTTTGGGAAATAAAGTATTAATGTTTTATACAGGTAGTCCTCGATTTACAACCATAATTGAGACCCAAAATTTCTGTTGCTAGACAATTGTTAAGTGAGTTTTGCCCCATTTTACAATCTTTCTTGTCACAGTTGTTAAGTGAATCACCACAATTGTTAAGTTAGTAACAAGGCTGTTAAATGAATCTGGCTTCCCCACTGACTTTGCTTGTCAGATCATAAAAGGTCATAAACATGACCCTGGGACCCTAATAAATATATACCAATTGCCAAGCATCTGAATTTTGATCGTATGACTATGGAGATGCTGCAACAGTCGTAAGTGTGCAAAATAGCAATAGCACTATAGCAATAGCACTTAGGCTTATATACCATTCCATAGTACTTTTACAGCATTCTCTAGCAGTTTACTAAACATTTACAATGTGTATTAGCATACTGGCCCCCCAACAATCTGGCCCCCAACCATTCATTTTACCAGCCTCGAAAAGATGGAAGGCCAAGTCAACCTTGAGCAAGTCAGGATCAAAATCCTGGCTGTGGGCAGAGTTAGTTTGTAATACTGCATTCTAATCACTGCGCTACCATGGCTCCTAAAATGGTCATAAGTCACTTTTTTCAGTGTCATTGTAACTTTGAAAAGTCACTAAATGAATGGTTGTTAAGTGAGGACTACTTGTAGTTAGTAAAATGATACTAAAAACAAATGTACCAGTAACCACTTCTATAAATATATACTATTTAAATTGCAAACAGTTATTGTCCAAATATGACTTGTAAAAACAACAGGCATCATTCCAAACAATTACTTAACTCAGAAGGTACTCTTTCTATGATGAGTCAGTTCCTCCAAGATTAAATAAAGTAGACACAAAACCTTAGCAATCGAGATTCAAAATTTTAGCAAGGTAACATTTGTATTTATGATTTCACTCTGAATAAATTACCTGAAATTTACATCTTGTAAACTGTATTTTTAAAATGAATTGCTAATACATACCTTTGGATTTCATCAGGAAAAGTGGCACTAAACATTAATGTTTGGCGTTTGTCTTTTGAGGGCATGCCTGGAGATGAAATTAATTTCTTTATATCAGGGCCAAATCCCATATCCAGCATCCGATCAGCTTCATCTAACACCAAATATTTTAATTTGCTGAGCCCAATCTTTTAGAAAAAAATCAAATATACAAGAAAAATTTGAAAAAAAGCACGCACAATTCTATTTTTACAGGATAGCTGCACAAACTCAAATTAGACCTCAAATTTATATGGGACACTTTACATCTATCCCGATATTCTGCTTTAAAGAACAATATAGTCTAATTTTACACAAATGATTAATTATACTTAGATGCTGCTAAATTAATATCTACAACTTAACTACCATATCAAAGCAATATTGAAGAGGTATCGGCCCACCATCTAGCAACAGAAATGAAATAACCAATGCAACATATTTTAGTTACACTAGCAGTAAAGAAAACTTTGTTGAGGTTTTTGAAAGTATTCAGTAATTAAAGTTTCATGTTATCAATAATTCAGATGCTGCTCTCTCCTTCCTTCATGTACCTATTACACTATGGTCCTTCATTCCCTTTAATTTTACATGTCCAACATTCCAGATCGATATCAAACCTCTTTAAGTAAAATGAACTTGGATGATAGGATTGGCAAACACGATAAAGATTCTGGAAAATTATTGTCTCTACAGATAATTCCATATGAATAGTCATGTTACCTACTGTAGCTTGAAAAAATCAAAGCACTATGTTATAACAGCCAGAACCTGTTTTCACCCTTTTAGCCTTAACGGCAGCATTTTATTCCTGGCCTGATCGCATATGAAGTACCTTTTTTGTGAATCAATTTAGGATATGTTAACTCATCCCCATAAGCTTCTTTAAAAACCTTGTTTTAAACTATATTAAATCCTTGCAATAACAGAGTGTTAAGTCTAAAGTTTGAATAGTCATAAAGTTTAACGTTCATTCTATTCACGATGATCCAGAGATCTTACCTTTTGTCTGCCTATGATATCCAAAAGTCTTCCTGGGGTAGCACACAATATATTACACCCTTGCTTTATCTGATGAATTGTATGGCTCATTTGTATACCTCCATAAATCACAACAGGCCTTATACAAGTTCTAGTTATCAAGAAAATATACAATTAAAATATACAGTTAAAAACAGTGAACACATCCCACAACAAAGCCTTAAATCTGTGATATGGTATAACAGATCTAATACTATATTACTTTTGGTTTGTTTGAAATATTTAAACCAGAGCATTTGATGGTCCGCAATTTAAAATTAAGTAGCTTACCTAATCCACCATTATTAACATTATTTTAAGATATAATACAGGAGTACAATTATGTAAGAATTATATAATTAATATTTTTACTTCTCTAGCCCAATCTGCAGTATTAAAGCTTGTGAATACTTATCATTTGTATATAATAATTCCTAAATAGCTACAGTTATGGCTTCAGCTTTTTGTATTACATATAATAACTAGCAGGCTGAGGAAATAAATATTTTTTAAATAAAAAAATTAATTATTAGTCAAATGTTATTTGCACATGAATCAGCAAAAACTCTGGTTACTCCCCAAAAATTATTTAACCAAAACGCATCCCACTATATCGATCTGCGAATGTTTGCAACCATCATAACAGCTTATAAACGAACTTTAGATACATACTAAGTAGATATGCATATACTTCCGTAATTTATTCTTTAGTGGGAGCACTCTGCTATTGTGATTTAATTTGCCCAAATACTTACCCGTATGAAAATTTTCTTGATTCCAGAAAGATCTGATTTATTAGTTCTCTAGTTGGTGCTATTATTATGCATTCTGGTTCTTGTTCCGCTTTGAATTGACTGGCAGTCACTCCATCTCGCATCATATGAGCTAAAATTGGTATAAGAAAAGCTGCCTAAAGGACAAATATATTACAATTTAGAAATAATAAATACATGAAAAAGTTAAATAAAAGTGCATTTTCCTGATCCAATCTTAGATGTTTATAAAAAAATTAAAAAGTACACTAAAATATAAAGGTCCAACTTCTACTTCAAACATTGAGAATCTCCTAATTTTTTAATGGCAAATAACTATGATTTAGTTATAAATCTCATAACCATGAAAAGGGATTCACAAACAGTACTCCTAAGAAAAATGTGCAAGAAGAAACATGGCTCAGTCATTTGAGACAGTACTAAAAGAACTAACTTAAACATTAGGAATTTTGTATTAGAGTACTAAACAAGTATATCAAATCTGTCAAGAATATTATTTTTTAATTTAAAATTCTTCCATTTAATGTATTCAATCATAAGAAACTTGAATTACTAATATATCAATTTCAATTTAACAGTTTTTACTAATGAAAATATTTCACAAATGAAAACTGCAGCTGAGTTGAGAATGAAATACTGACCAAGTCAGTAATTTGAAAACTTTAAATGTTGAAATAAAAAAATGATAAAATAATAAATCCACCCCAAACCTCAACAGAATCTGGTATTGTGTGCTTACTGTTTTTCCAGATCCTGTTTGTGCACATGCCATTAAGTCACGTCCTGCCAGCACAATAGGAATACTATATTTTTGCACAGGAGTAAGTTTAAAGTATCCAGCTCTAGCAATGTTTTTTATTAAGGTTTCACACAGACCAGCTTCTTCAAAAGTCTAAAAAAAGGATTAAACAGAAAATTACATTAACAAAACTTAAAATATAATTTTAATATATTTACTAGCATATCACAACTTCAATATATTTTATGGATTACATCAATCCATGCCCCCAGGCATAGCCTCAAAAGCAAGCAAAAAATAAGCCTAAAATTCTTAACAAAATCAGAACAAACAACAATCCATTTTATCTGTTAATTTTAATGACAAGAGAAGCCTGGCCACTAATTATATCCTTATATTTTCATTTTTAATCAGAAGTCATTGATTGTAGGTATTTTCTATTTTGCACTATACATTCTGTACTACCTCCAAGAAAGAACTGTTGGCCACTGGAATATAGAATAAGAGCTGTGGTGGCACAATGGTTTGATCCTGACAAGCTAAAGGTTGATTTAGCCTTCCATCCTTCCCAGGTTGGTAAAATGAAGACCCAGATTGTTGGGGACAATGTGCTGACTTTGTAAACTGCTTAAAGAGGGCTTAAAGCACTATGAAGCAGTATAGAAGTCTAAGTCTACCATATATGTCTAGGTATACTGTATGTAAGCAGTATGGTAAGTCTACAAGGACTAGGGTTGACATGATAGAAATATTCCGGTATTTGAAAGATTAACACAAAGAGGAAGGGATCAACTGATTTAGCAAAGAACCTGTAGGCAGGACAAGAAATAATAGATGTAAACTAATCAAGGAGAGAAGCAACCTGGAACTAAGGAGAAACTTCCTAATAGTGAGGACAAATAACCAATGGAACAGCTTGCTGTCAGAAGTTGTAGGTGCTTCATCACTAGAGATTTTAAGAAGAGACTGAACAGTCACTTGTCTGAAGTGGTAAAGGGTTTCCTGCTTGAGCAGGGAGTGGACTAGAAGACTCCAAGGTCCCTCCCAGTTCTATTCCAATTGATTGAAGTGCTATTGCGGTTGCTATGCTGCACAATGAGATAATTTGGCATGGAGAAAAGGGGGGAAAGCACTGTGAAAATCAGTAAGGAAGATGATTAGGCTGCTGAGGAAAAGGAGGGACAACACTGGGGAGATTTGGGGTGGGCAGATGGGACCTACACCACTAAAACACTGAAAGTGGAATCAATGGGATAAAAAAGATGGGGGCTGCAAAAATTTGGTTCTGATTTTTAAAACAATTTTTTTCCTATCTCATGCACAACCTTAACCTTTAATGCTCCCAAGTTACTGACATATAGTAAGTTATGTATCTTGTTCTGTTCCACAATTAATTACAAAGCTTATTGATAAAACGCGAAATTCAGATGAGCAATGTCTCTATCACTTAAAATAACGGCTATCATTTTCTTCAGCTCTTTATTTTTCACAAGAATTTTAAACATTCACTAACCAATATTGCTGGTGGAGGATCAAGCCCTGAAACTTCCACAAGAATATTATCGTATTTATCAAAGTTTATTCCTGTCTGGTAATGTGCAAAGATACTATTTTCATCATCTGGTGGAGGTGGTGGTACGTATGTCACCTTTGGAGCTGCAAATATAAGAAAGATATTCTGATTCTCAAAAAGTTCTACATGTGAAGCCACAAACTTATTATTTGCTTTCAGTCTTTCTGATATAACTTATCTGTGTTATCATCTCTCCTGCATCACCATCTGATTTCCATATCTCTTTATTGTTGAAATAAAAAAAAATATTTGGAGGGAAAAAAATAGTCAGGACATAGAAGGAACTTTAAAACTTGTTCACATTCAAGACACACTTACTTTTTTCAGAAGCTACATTTTCTTCATTGCTTCCTTTGTAATCCCCTGTTAAAAGAATTGTTAAGTTATATACAGTAGAACTGAATTTTGAAGTGGTATTCAGGAATAACACACACACACACACACACACATGCACACACACTCAGAAATACCATGCAAGTTCTAATGTTAATTCTATATTTCAGAAAATCAAGCAACAAATTGAATTCACAAATATTCTTTATACAAGGAGTATCTTTATTATTCAAATAGTTGCTTTTCCAGATAACAATGGTCATACCTGCTAAAAATAACAGAAAATAACAGAAGTACTACACATCCAGAGGGCAACAAGTAGTACATAAACTAAAAAAAATATTTTTACCTCTGGCTTCAAAGCCTCTTCTACTTTCAAATTCACCTGAAAAAATGTGTATGTTTTAATAATATTGTGATTATGGATGACTGTGATAAACAAATTACAATCATCATTAGTTTACAACATTCATCTACATTGTTCAGATGTTTTTGTACATTAATTTCTTTGGCAGAGCTTTTGAAAATGTATGGTCAAGAATAAAGAAAACTATAGTTGTGGAACATCTGCACGATACCAGTTTTCTCTTTCCAAATTCACAAAAAATTGAACTTACCTATGATCTCCTCTTTTCCCCTATTTTGCATTTTTAAATATATCAACTGCCAATAATCTTATTCACAGAATTCAGATGAAGTCATAAAAATGAACATAACAAAATTCCACATGAAGTTTTACCTGATGGAGTACCAAAGCCTCTTCTTTTAAAACCTAAGCTGACAGAATTTTGTTTTCCATCTTGGTTCACATTTACATCATCTGTTATAATATAATCAAATATTTATTCAATCTTACATGCTAGATTTTCTATGGAAAAGATGTTTCACTATATTTAAACTAACATAACATGTTACAATTTTCAAACTATCAAGCCTTAATAATAATAATAATAAAGTTGGAAGGGACCTTGGAGGTTATCTAGTCTAACCCCCTGCACAGGCAGGAAACCCTATACCATTTTGGACAAATGACTGTCCGGTTTCTTCTTAAAAACTTCCAGTGTATTCCAATATTTTTCTACTTTTTTTAGCAGACATATTTGTATTCATTTGTAAATGTTTCTTAGGCACAATACTAATACCTTTCGTTTCTAGAAAATTCTGTGTTAAGCAATGTTTAAATAATTCCAAACTATAATACTTACTTGTAAATTGCCCAAATCCTACTCTATCATTTCTGAATGATCCTCTCCCAGGTCTACGAAGGATACCAATGTCATCATTCATTCTTTGAAAACCTAATTTGGGGAAAAAATCATTTTCTTGAGGAAGTCTAAACAAAAATGAACAGTGATAACCAAATCAGCTAATCTGCTGAATGAACTCAGCTTCTATCCAATATAGTGGAAAAGGACCACCTGGAGCACAATTTCAAACATTTAATAAAGTACTACTTTTTCCCCCAACATGCAAAATAGGTATTACAAATCAAAACATGTGTGCTTCTTAAAAGAAAAAGCAAGTCATCATTATAATAAAGTGCAGTGCTAGCCCAAGATTTTTATAATTAGAGATCAATATCTAATTATCTAAGCTGTGATGACACAGTGCTTAGAATGCAGTATTGCAGGTTAACTTTGCCTACAGCCAAGAGTTGAATCCTGACTGGCTCAAAGTTGACTCAGCCTTACATCCTTCTGAGATTGGTAAAATGAGAACACAGATTGTTCGGGGTAAACTGTTCAGTGTGTTGTTGCTGGCTGCTCAGAAAATGGCATCCACTTCCATGCATATGGTCTGCGTGAATGCCAAGGAATGGAGCAGCCTGCTCTCTTTCCCCAACATGAGCTCTGGAGCTCCAGACATCTATAGAAGGTAAATGAGCAATCAGTCACAGGGATAGGGAGGAGGGTGTGGGACCCAATGGGTTGGAAAAATATGCCCTAGGTCTGCAAGGACCCCAAGAGGCGGGAAGTGGAACAGGAGGTGCATCAGGGGGTGGGGGAGGTCCAGGGCAGATTGGCCTGGGCCTACACTAGGCCTTACGCTGCATCCCTTACTTGAAGCACCCTATTCTCCACTTAACAATTACATAGGTGAGAGCAGGGATAATAGGCATTAAGTGAGGCAATCAAGTGGCCACATCACTTAACAACCATCACAACTTGCGACCATAGTGGGCAGGCTCCATTATGGTTGAAATCAAAGACTACTTCTAATAAAGGGAAAAATATTTTTGTTAGTTAACGTGTTTTTTAAAAAAATGAAGAAAATTTCCTTAGGTTGCTAACGTAGTTTTAACCCGACTATGCCTGCCTATAATTAACAGATTAATCGTGAATTCAATTTTAATTAGTGTTTTAGCTATCATAACCAACATTAGATGCAGGTTATCTAGTAATAGTCAAATTTAATTGTTTTACTCCACAGTACGGGGTTAAGGTTAGCTGGGTTGGAAATTATTACTTGATACAAATTTGCAATCTTACCTCTTTCAAAACTTGAAGGTTTTCTTTCTTCAAATCTATTTCCTAACATATTACAGAAAATTAATATAGCTGATAATGATATTCATTTTTTTATTCAAATTATATAAAAATTAAATAACCATGAGAAATAATATTTCCAAAGTAGTAGCTATATTGATTATCCTTTTTCCTGAGCTCTCAAATTCTGTTAAATTATATTATTTATTTAGGTCACAATTATTTTCTGAGTAGAAAACTTATTTATTCAGACATATTTTCTAGAGTTGAAAACCAGAACATTTTTTATAATCTACATTCTTTTCCACATACACGAAAACCATGTAAATTGAAACAGGGAATAAAGCCAGTTCTTTTAGATAGAATAGAAAGAATTAATTACATAATAAATTCTGAGCATAAAACATTTCATGCAGAAACATCTGGTTTTATGAGTTTAATGATTAAAATGAAATATGTGTTCACAAGCAGAATACTTTATATAGAGACTGATATGGTTCTTCCATGCAAGAGGGGGATAGCAGCAGAGAAAGGCAAGGCTGATGGGGTTCTCTGGTAATGGCCTGCAGGGACATTGGCAACACTGGGGAGGCAGGAGAGGGAGGACGAGTGAGCCAATGGGATACACTGTGCTATCAGTGCAGCTAAGGGGAGACAAGGAAGGGAAGATGCTGAGGAAAGAGATGGGTCAGCACATAGAAAAAGCGGGGGAGTGGCACACACCAGCCTAGCGCTGCTCACCCCATAAGATCTTCCAAGATCCCTGCAGATTTGTTTAGGTCGAACTGTGGACAATCTGAAACAGTTCACCAAACTCAATGGAATGGAATGTTTCACAATTGAAACAATATTTTCAGTTTCATATAACACATAAGTACAAATGCAAAAATATGTTCCATTTATAATTTACACTAAATATCTTATTTTATCAGAAGTAAATACTCAAACTTTAAGAAATCAGCTCCCTTTCCTCTTCTCTAAAGTATTTTTATGTACAGATTTTTAAAAAATATTTATAAAATTTATATGGCCATCCATCTTACAAAAAGTAACTCTGGGTGTTGAATAGCACTAAAAAGGAAAGGAAAGGAAAGGAAAAAGAAAGAAAAAAGAAAGAAAAGAAACATACTAAGTCATATTAAAGTTTTTTTAAAAAAAAAAAAAAGCACAAAAATGTAGATCAGCAAGGGAGCGGCCTTAACTGAAAAAATTATTAAAACATATTAAACACTGAACACTATCAATAATCTTTTCCTTAAATGACAAATAAAATTTTTACATTACAGTATACCTCTGTTTCCAAAAATTCTTCCACTTCCAAATCTACCTGTTTGTTTCTCTTCACCATTACGATTTTCTAATAAAAGGAATAAAAAGTAAATAATAAAAAATCGTTCAACTAGTTAAATGCATTTCTAGTCAGTTTTTTCACACATGGAAATAATTTACAAGTTAGGTCCATAATTGCTCAGCCTCAGTTTCATCTTCCAGTGTCCTATGGTTATCCAGCTAGTTTCTACTTATTTCCAAGTAAATCAGAGTTCAATGGATGAAGTTTCAATGTTGGTAAAAGAGGATCTAGATATAGTTAGTTCCTGCACTGATTACATTGACTTTTCCTATCTTATGCAGTTGTCAATAGTCATAATAAAACCCACTTGGGACTCTAAAATTAAAATAGATTCTGCAATTACTTTCTGTATATAAATTACATATATCATTGCTTTTAAAGTATATTTACACACACAGGAATCTTCTCTACTTATTTATTGCCAAGGGTCTATATGTTGAATAAGCTGATTATATCAATCTGGTGCCATACCCCTGGTTTACAAAATGCAGTGAAGGGATTTACATTTGTACCAACATGAAATGAACATTAAGTTTTGGATAATATGTGAGCACAGAGTATAGAAAGCTCAATTCAAAAATAGTCAAAACCATAATTTAGATACATTGTTGATTTTCATTAATTAAACTTTGGTTAATCACTAGCAAGCATCCCAAGTTCATGTATTCTTTCCTTCATATAATCAATCATTTTATTACTTGTTTCATGGCTTGCTTGCAAAGCTGAATTTGATGCACTTCAATGTTTTAATGCATCCTGGACTCACCCATTGTGCAATACTAGTGTGTGCATGATTTTGATTAGTATATTCTGTAATCCTGGACAATTGTGATTTATGCAACCATACATGAAGGCAGTTTCTAAACTGGCAAGATGCCTAAATTGGAAAGCGCTGTTTAGGAAAATACTGAGACACAAATGCAGACAAGATGCAGGTAGTAACTTGAATATTTTTGTTTTACTGTAATGCATAGAATTAGAATCTACAGATCACGCCTTCCCTTAATTTCCAGGTATGGAAAGAAGTAGCACATAAGTTTTAGATTTGCCAGATTCTTTGGCTTATATTCAAACCCTTTCCCCACTTTCCTAATCTCTATCATGACCAGAGTAATCAAAGGTCCAGCACTTATTAAACCAAAAATAAGCAACTGCATTCACAGAAACAAATGAGGAAATTCTATTTCTTAAACTGTAGCCCCTAAGAATTCCTTCAAAATTCTGTGTTCTTACTCATATCCTAAGAGTATTTTTAGAGCAGGGGTGTCAAACTGCAGGCCCACGGATCGGAAGCATTATAGCAAAACCAAAAATAAGCAACTGCATTCACAGAAACAAATGAGGAAATTCTATTTCTTAAACTGTAGCCCCTAAGAATTC
>JANHFS010010146.1:461701-476912 GCA_032467975.1 Trimeresurus albolabris | reverse complement strand
TCGGACAGGAGGAAGAGCGCCGCCGGGTGGGCAGGCAGGTGTCTTGCTCGGCTGTGGCTTGGGGGGCACTTTTTTCAATGCCATTGTAACTTTGAACAGTCACTAAGCGAACTATTGTAAGTCGAGGACTACCTGTACTTTTATCACTTTTTTCCTCTTTTTGGGGGTCACGTTTTTGACACCTTGCTAGGCGACTGGTGGTACTCGGATGCTACCATATCCTAAAAAGTGGTACAATGAGTGAAAAGGTTGAAAAGCCCTGCCTTAGAGGATCTATTCTGCAACTCCTTGGGAACAGGAGTGACTTTTCAGCAGTCACTTCTCAACTTTGAAATGCCTTTAACAGAAAGGCGCACCTAGTATCATTTTTATTCTCTTTCTGCTATCAAGTAATGCCCTTTGATTTTTCTAAACATTTTAATAAGCTAATGTTGCTGTGATATTTTAGAATGTCTTTTCTACTGATTTTGCTCTTTTATTACTTATTTTAAATTTCAAACTATTTTGAGATTAATTTTAAGTAAAATATTATCAATTCAGTAAGTGATATGAACAAATCAGAAATTCTATATAGCAACAACATTTTCTTGCACATGTTCTCTCGTCTCTTGATTATAAATTAGAGGATCAGGTCTGAAGGCTCCATATGTCCCCTAACAATCTTAGATGCAGCTCCAAGAAATCTCTAGAAGTTGCAATTATAAAAGAAAATTACGCTCATTTTTGTAATTGTATTTTGATACTAATCAGAGTTGCCACCGAATTATTATATTTGGATATACAATCACCAACATACACTTGAAGACTAAATACATCTCAGAGTCGACAAAACATTACACATCTTGGGCAAAGATATTACTTCCTAATTCATCAGATGAATTTTCTTTCAAGCAAAATTATTTCATTTTAAAACTGAAAAAGCACAATGCTTACTAGCAATTTAAATATCATACCCCTCCCAACAACCTGGGACTCATGTGTACAGCTGGGATTTTGAGATCACATATTATCACAAAAGGACTATCATGGCCATATGAGAGATAAGGGCTTGCAATTATTAAAAGTTCATTATTTGCAATCATCTTTTTTTCAAAACATCAATCCTTATTATATTCTTTAACACATACCTGGCTGTTTTACACTCTGAGTGAAATTGCACAAGGTTTCATTTGTTCTCATGGGTGTGCTGCCCTACAACAGACCATACAGGAACTGTTATGTGAAGAAATTTCTAAAAATCAGTTATCTTGTAAATATAATAAAATACATCTGCTTAAACAGAATTTAGCCTTTTAACATTTTGAATAACTTTCCTTAAGTACCAGAGTTGGAGAACATAATATTACACTTTCTCTTTCACTATCTATCTGTGATTATTGGTAATAAATGCAGTGGCTTAGAAATAGTAAATTATATAGCAATTTTTTTTATTTACTTGTAATAGTCCACTTAATCATGGCTCATTCCCAACCAAACTGAACAGAATCATAATCTAAACTTCTAATCAAGCAACTTATTTTGAAACAGGAAGCAGAGAGAATACTTTTAACAGATGTAAAATTACTCTTTATTCAACAAAGGAGTAGAATCTAGTGGCAAAGTGATTTGGAACACTTTAGACTACAAAAAGATAATATACAATGTTTGTCTGCTAATATAACCACTTGCCACCTAAAGTCATTCAAAGTCCCAGAATTTGGGAGGGAAGTTTCCAGAACTCTTTAAAAGCAGTTTTGGGAGTTCTGGGAGGTGCATACTGTAAAACCAACCTCTTGAAGTTGAAGATGGGATTATGCCATTAACATTAGGCACCACCATCCCTTGACTAAGTCAATCCCTAATAGGAAACTTAGTAGGGAACCTGGCATTAGAACTTATTCCTTCCAAGACTGGACGGGTTGTTTCGTAATTCTTCTACTCGGGTCCAAATTCCAACCGACCTTCCCATTCGTTGTACACCTAGTCTCAGGAAGACAGCGCGCATCTGACCTAAATACTGGAAAAACAGAGCACGCCTCAAAACATATAACTTCCATAGGCACCCACCGGCTTCTGGAAGCTGGGCTGGAAGACGGGCAAGGCCCGGCTTTCCTCTCCACTAACACCTTCTGTAAACTCCGAATCCCAGTTCTCGTCATCCATGGCAGCGTCGGGCAACTCCACGCCTTCCTGCCAAAAGGGGAAAGACATTCGAAGCGACAAACTGAAACTGAGGAGAGACAAAACGCAGCCCTTAATATGGCCGGAGACCTCCCACCAACTCAAGAGACGCCGCTCCGCCTTACAGAAGGCCCTTTCCATCCACTCCAGCTGCCTCTCCCGCCAAAAACCAGCCAACCTGCCTGCCGCCCGCTTGACTCTCCCTCTGAGGCCCACCCGGCGACAGAGACCCGCCCAAGGGCAGCAGGGCTGTATCTCCTTCGCTCTTGTGGGTTCTCGTTGGAGCGTAGAACCAACAGGCACGAACCCCACCTTAACGGCGCGCGACCCTTAAGGCGACGTAGCGCCTCGTCAACACGTGCTCCAGACGTTGCTAACTAGCCGTCTCCGGCGCCGCGTTCGCTTGATTGTGTCTGCGCCGGAGGCCCGCGGGAATTGTTGAGGGGTCTCAAGTAGGGCCTCAAGCCTAGCCTTCGTGCGTTTCGCAACCCTGGGAGCAAATTTCCCCATGAGCCGGGGAGGGGGTGGGTGGGGAGGTTAACGGAATATTAGTTTTTGATTTTGGTCTGAGCAACGAACGCCTTTCGAGCATTTTTTTCAAGAGCCTCCTCGGGGTGTAGGAAAGCATGCCCGTCGAGTGGCCTAGGGTTTCCTTTGCCTAAGGGTTTTAATGCTGTTATGCTGCTTGGGGGGGGGGAACGGGTTATTCACAATTATGTAATTATTAATTATATAATCTATTAAAGAAATAAGGGTTGCAGGGTTCTCTAATCATTATTTTTTTAACTAGTGCTCGATGTAACAATCCCTGTCACTAGTTTTATTGTGTCCTGTAATACCAAAAATTGGATTCATATGATTAAATTGATTATTTAAAGGTTAAGTAGATTAACTGGATTGAACAACCATGTTCGTTGGGCAGACATAATGGGCAGTGGCTTCTATGAAATCATAATTGTGGAAAATTCTTTTTAGTAGGAGTAGACATAACATAGAAGAGGTGCTTTGCTATGAATCCAAACAAGCTACTTGTTTGGAAGACCTGCCAAAATCCAAAATGTTCTAAAGAGGTGATGAGCAAGGCTGGTATGCCTCATCCTCTGGAGCTGAGTGCCAGCTTGTCCACCAATCTTTTCACTGTGATCTTCTCCCTATATTCCCATAGCCTTGCCTGGAATCCTGGTTTCAGTCCTAATATATCTAATGGCCTGCCCACATAACCCTTTTCTCATCTCTCTTAGGGTAACTGGGGAGATCAGTCAGGAGGATGCATTGCACTTAAAATAGAACATTGTTAGCTGAGGGAAGAATTGTAGGAGATACAAAGTGGGTAGACTATCTCAATGGCCTTAAGTTTTTCTCTTGTTTTTTACAGAACACTTTTGCTTAGAACATGTGTTCCTTTCTTACACCTTTGGTCCCATGTCTGGAGACATGTTTTGGTTCCATATCTGAACTAAATACATACCTAGATATGAGTCACTTATGTGCAGAAGTGGAGAAGAAAATTTTGACAGGATTCCACTTTTATCTGTGCAGCCTGATGCTTTATGTATGCAAAAGTAGGTTACTGCACATGCTTGCTCCCACTCTGCCTGGACAAGCCAGTATTTGTACAGACAAAGGCAAAGTCCGATCAGAAGTTATTCTGTGACATTAGCTATTGTCTTCAACAAGCAAAGCTACCAGGAAAGCTCACAGCACATTCTTTGAAAGTTTCTCAGCAATTATGGATCCTATCAAAATTTGTTCCTGCTGTACCTGAGCAAGTTAGTATGTGATTTGACTGAGCAAAAGTGAGGAGGAAAGCCTGAAGTGTTCTCTGCCTGGACAAACCAACTACAAATTCAGAATTTTCTATAGTTGCTCCTATAAAGAGCAAATATGGATCCAAAATTTCAGACATTAGGCAAAACTAAACAAATTCATCCTCCCCATTAAAAAAGATTTTATTTTTTAATGTTTTGTTAAGTTTTAAATTTAAGCTAATTTTAATTATATTTTAAATAAATGTCACAAATTTTTATTTACCTCTAATCCCAATGAAATGTTTAATTCACAGAGGTGCCATATAAAGGGATTTCTAATTTTAAGGAGTCATAGATCGTCTGCAGAGTTTGACAATTCTGCAGAGTATTAGACTTAATTACCATTATTTGGGGTGGTAATTAAGTGACTTGAAAGAACAGCAAAATAAGGATCAGTGAGGAAGGTAGCATATTTCACACCAGTGTAATTGGGTCACCAGCTGACTCAAGGATTGTACTTCAGATTATACAGGTTAAAAACTAAAGGCTGACTTTGTAACTTTTTGCAGCAAGAAAGATTGTAAAGTGGGGCAAAGCTCACTTAACAAATGTCTCTCTTAGCAACATAAAATTTTGGCTCAATTGTGGTTGTAAATTGAAGACTACCTGTAGTCTGCAGATATACAAACAAGACACCAAACTGAGGAACCGAACAAATTCATTCCTGGGCAGTATCTTTCTAAACTGAATGTGTTGTCAGTAGTTACCTGGATATATATGGTTATGGTTCTCTCCAGCTGGGATTGAGTCAGGCAGAAGAAGGCTGACAAGTTTATAACGACTGAGTTTAATTTCAGAAGGGGTGGAAGTGGCACCAATCTCCAAAGGAGAATGGTGGTTCAGTTCTCATACTATATTTACTTGTGAGGAAGAGGAAAATCCCACCTCAGAAACAAGCAGAAACAAGCAGATTAACATTGAGGAAGGGACAGCTTTTTAGTAAATTTAATACTTCTTCCCCATGCCAGCCACTCTTTTCCCTTGCTATATATCCACTTCATTCTGTAACGTCCTTTCTCCTTCCCAGAACACATCCAGACTGCCACTTTAATGTACTTTCTATCAGTCTGCAAGGTAAATAAAGTATGTTCTAAGAGCCAATCTTTACCTTGATAGGCGTCACTAGGCAAGTGACTAGTATCTGAACCTACATGCAATTGCCCCCCTCCCAGTGTTGCCACTCCCCAATTGCTGGTTAGGAAAAACAGGCATCATCTCTATTTTATGAATAATGATGGGATAGAATGATAATGATAATGATGGTCTCTTAGAAGTAGTCTTACTGTTGGTTTGTTAAAAACTCTACTTTGCACTCATTCCTGTTCCTATCTATTGCATGGATTGTTTGTAATGTGTGATCCATGGAGATGGGATGATGGCACCTGCAGAATAAAACATCCAAACACTCATGGATCAGCTGCTGCAGAGGATGGGGTAGCAGATAGACATTTATAGTGGGTGATGTAATGGACCATAATCTTATATTATCCCCTCCCAGAATGACTTGCCTTCACATAGTCTGGAAGAGTTGGGAGGGGAGAACATAACTCGGAAGCCTTCTGTAGTCTCCATTCTAAATTCTAGCAGGCATGTAGGCAAATGAGACTCAGAACAACACTGGCAGAATAAAGGGCTTTTCAAATTTAGGCAGCATTGCCTTGGCAATAGTAAACCTACAACTGGGTTACTGTAGACTTTATTATTTATTAAGAGATATCTTTTGTTTTCTTGTATTACAATTTCATAAATTGTAATACAAGACAGACATTAATTTTACTGGGTGTAATAGTATTTTCCCCAGTCTTTTGTGATGCAAACTAAATTAGATTTTCACCATCAGTTTTTTCTGGGAACATTTTCCATAATGTTCCTGAATAAAAATAATTTGGAAAATGCATTTGTCTTATTATTTTGGAAACTGAGCAGATATAATAGTGCATTAATTGACATATTAGATCACCTAACTCTTGGTGTTTAAACAATGATCAATCAAATGTTCCACTGAAGGCTTGTATGCAGGACAAAGCCTGATTGCTTGTTTAGCATCTTGTCATGGGGAAAAAAATAAATAGTATTGAGATACTATTATTATGAAACCAATTACACAAAGTTATATAGGTTGTATGGATTATAAACTGAGTAACCTGTACTCCATGCTGATTAATGCGACAGAAGGAAATATTTATCTTCCCTTTTGTCAAACAATAGAATTGGCATTATTAATCATTGTAATAAAATGGAGAGGTATTTGGTTGTTGGTTTTTTGTGTGTGGTGCCAGCTGGACCAAATCCAGTATCAAGTTCGATCTTTCTTTTGCCAGCATTTCTCTTTACACAAAATCTATTTTAATTCTGCTCTGTCCTGATGGTCCTAACTTCCCTTAACAGTAACATTTTATTGTGTTGGAAAGAGTAATAAAAGGAATTTAACTATTTTTCATTGTTTGCTATGTTGATGAAAAGAATTTACAGCTGTTGAGAAAGGGCAATTGGGATTTGATTATATGCTGCCAGGTCGTGTCTGGCCTCCTCTTAAAACTCTCTTAAAAGTTAACTCTCAGCAGACGCCTAATGCTCCATTAACTCTTATGCAATACCTAAGGAACTCTTCTTTCATTTAACTACAGAATGTAAAAGAGAAAATGGCATGGGTTGTCTACTATTTCTATCTCTACGGCTAGAGATAGAAATAGTATATAAAGGCAGAGTGAGCAACTCTAGTTTTTATCTCTAAGGTAAAGTCCCATGTTTTCCCTCGGAATCTTGGAGGATTTGTTAAATTCCGTGCCGAAAGTGCTAATATAAGGACGGAGACTGAGCATGCGACTCGTTTTGCTTACATTAGCGATACTGTAGTTCTTCCTGTTTTTGTGTTTGACTGGGAAGTGCCGAACGAGGATTCAATCAAGTTCCAGACTCGGTAAAAAAAAATAAATGCATACACTTCCAGATAGAGAATCTGCATTGGATTGAGTGATTCAATGTTCTGGGTGTCACTTCATCGTACCATTCGATAAAATTGATTTCGAATACATCGTTACAGAAAAATATTGACCAGCATAGGTAGGTCATAGCTCTTTTTTTTTTTTAAATCCACCGGTGCTACAAGAATTGGTTCGCTTTGTGTTTAATTCTTCGATTAAGAATTAATAAATGAATCTTTAGGAATATTCTTATTGCAGTGTACTCAGTAGTATTAAAGATAGCATAATTTGATGATTGGAGGCTAGTTTTCATGAAGAAAATCTATATGGTCGCTATAATTGAAAATGACTTGGGACACATAATTGGTTGCTGCTAGTTTAGTTTACAGTGGTAGTCCCTATATAGTACATAACTTCTGGAGGAGGAGGAGATGTGCTAGTTGATGTGCTTTTACTACAGGGGTCTTCAAACTTAGCCTTTTTATGACTTGTGGGCCTGGCTGATGAATTCTGGGAGTTGAAGTCCACAAGTCATAAAAGGGCCAAGTTTGAAGACCCCTGTTTTACTAGATAATATGGTAGTCCAAGTTCAAAGGAGACACATTGTCCATCTCTGGATACGGAGATGGCTGTGCAGTCCCAGTCTAGAAGTACAGACTCTAGCACAATGGGGGCACTAGAAGTATATTGTTGTAGTAACTGTCCGTGTTATTGTCTGTTGCTCAGTTTTCGGGTTTTGATAATGCCCATTTTCTAAAGCAGATGTGTCAAACTTGCGACGTCACGTGATGTCGCGCGACGTATTGGAGCTTTTTTGCCATTGCCGGCAATGGGGTGGGCGCGGCTCCGGTATGATGAAACCAGCCCATGGGCCGGCAGTTTGACACCCCTGTTCTAAACCATTGGAGGCTTCATAACACAGGGCTCCCCAGGTGTTCTGTCAGCTGCTGCAGTTTCTAGATTCTTCAGCTGGTATCAGTGGGATAGGATTTCTTTCACAGCATTTTTGTAGCACTTGTGTGGTCAAACTCAAGATCTGTCCCCAGATTCTAGTACACTATAAAGCAACTGGCGAGGCATATGGTAGTTATCCATTCCGACGATGTTCCACATATCTCATTGAGCACTGTTAATCAGTGACTCAATGCTGGTGGACTTCACATGATCCAAAGCCACCTGGTTGGGGACACAGTACTACCAATGAATGCCAAGGATGGAGCGGAGAGCATGCATGTAAAATTTCTCCAATTGTTTTGATTATCCCTTTCCTCTTATATGGATATAGGAAGAAAAGGATAACCACAGCTTTGTAGATTTTTAGCTTTGTGGAGATACGGATGTGTTTGTTGAGCATTCTAGTATGCAGCTGCCCCAATGCCTGGCTAACCTGGAGTCAGTTTCTTTGTTCAAAGACCCATTGTTTGAGATGACGCTTCCCAAATATTTGAAGTTGTTTACATTTATCAGCTGGGCTGTTAATAGTGACTTTTGATTCAAGTTGGGTATTTGGCACTGGCTTGTAAAGTACTTCAATGTTATTTAGGCTGATATCTGGCCAAAGAGCATAGCAGCATCTGCATATTTGTTCAGTAACAACTGTAGATTGCTCTCTTTGTGCACCAGGAGTACACAGTCATCAGCAAAGAAGGTTTCTTGAATGACTGTGGAAGCACTTGTTCATGCATTCACCAGCAAAGGCCAAAAAGAGCCATTCAGTCAGGATTGGGGCTAGCACATAATTGTGTTCTGTAAAGAACGTGCCCTATCATTCTGTTAGGTAGTAATTGGATGAGCTTCACAAATTTCCTGTGGCATCCATAACATCTCAGGATAATCCAGGAAGCCTCCATATCTAGTGTCAAATGCCTTTGCCAGGTCAATAAAGACAGAATAAAGAGGATTGTTCTGCCTGATGTACTTCTGCTGGGCTTGCCTCACAATAGATAGCATGTCTACTGTACTCCATTCTGGACGAAAGCCACACTCTGCCCCTGGGACACTCTCTGCTCCTTTCTGAGAGTGGCAAGTCTGTTCAGGAGAATGCCAGCAAAGATCTTGCCTCTAATGGATAGCAGAGTGGATATAATAGTGACATGCCTCTGAAATTTCTGCAGTTTGCTTTCCTTATTTTATAGAGAAGGTGTCAGGGAAGTCATAAGGCATCTCCTTTGGGACCAAAAGTCTTCTAACATGTCTTGGAAGGCCTGCAAGTATTTGGGTTTAGGGCTTAGTAGATTCTGCCTTGTTGCTTTATTTGAGCTTTTCTACAAGATTGCTTTTCTGATCTTATCAGTAAAGAGAGGCAGATTTAGGGCATCTGGCGGCTGAGGAATCAGCTGTATGACATCATGATAAACTGGACAGTCTATGTTCAGGCAAGTGGTTTTTCAGTTCTTCCTGGTCATTGATTAGACTTGATCCATTGGATGATAGCAAGAGAGGGAGCATTCTGATTTTGAAGTGATTTTATGGCACTAAAGAACTGTGGTGACATGCATGTCTGCATAGATAAATGTAAAAATGTTCAGACTGGGCCAAATCCCAGGGCCCCTGGTGATGGGTCTTCTGACCCAACCTTCCTACCCATATTGAGAGGAATGGAATTATACTCACTAGTGCAGCGGTACCAAGGCATTGTTTTAAGAGAAAACAAACATGACCTAAGTTTGTATGTATTATATTGTAAGCCATAGCACCACTACAGTGATGCCACACATTACTGTATCAAGTGTCTGCTATCTGGGCAGAAGGAAGCCTAGGCTTTCAGATGAGTTGAAGTAAACTGATTCAGAACAATGTTTTCCAAACTTGACAACTTTAAGGTATGTGGACTTCAATTCTCATCCTTGTGTCTTGCTGGTGAATTCTGGGGGTTGAAGTCCACATATCTTACAGTTGCCAAATTTGAGAAATATGGATTTAGAAGCATTCCCCTGGAGGGAACATTATACAAAATGAAGTTTTGAGATGAGACTAGCATTACAATACAGATTTTCCTAATGGCAAATATATAAAGTTTTCTTAGCTTTTCTTAGGATTTTAGAGTCTTCAGTTACTATTTATTGGAACTCTAGACACAAAGGGCCAAGACAAAAAAAAAAGGTTGGATAATTGAAAGGAGAATTTCTTCAGATGGCTTCAGTCACTTGAAGTTGATTTAAATAACACAGACTCAGAATTCTGGAATCATCATGCTTGAATGTGCCCCAAGCAAAAGCTGAAACTTTATGCAAAAATAACCTCCAACCTGTATTAATATATGGAATAGAAAACCAGGTTTTCTTTGCTGTCCATCAGTATGTTCCCAAGTTTCAAGGAATCTTTTTTTCTGATCTCAGGACATACCTCTCCATGCTTGTGCGTTGCAATAGGGATGAAATAAAATATCTTTGTGTTTAAAAGTTGTATATTCATCGGCCATTCCCAGTCCCAAGCCAGCAAATTTGCAGTGGAATGTCCATCTGTCCATTTTAGGAAATGTGCAAGAAGCAATAGTATAAGATGCATATGTGTTTCTTGATACATTAATCTTAGCCTTGAGTGGATAGATCAGTTCACATCCTGTAATGGATGTGTGCTGTTCCTTACCCTGAAGGACCAACAGTTTAGCATGTCTGATTTAGGAAGTTACAAATGTAATTTTGTACAAAAAAAGATCCTCTATAAATTCAAGCTGTGTGTAGACGTTAGTGTTGAACCAAGCAGTATTTTTTCTTAGGGTTATTAGATTTTGATTGTGAACATTCAGAAGACCTATACAATGGATAGCAGCATAAAGATAATAGAAAATTTCAACTTTAGTGGCCATCTAGATTTCTGTAGCCTGGATCTAGTAAATCCTATTTATCCTTTTTGTATAAACATGCATATAATTTCTCCAGTTTAAAAAAGTGCTCAATGAAGTCATGGTAACTTTTCTCAAGACTTGAGTCAGCCCCAGTATTTGCATAGTTACTTTCTGATTCCTATGACTTGCTTTTTCTTCTTAACTCAATCAATTGATATATGTGTTGTTCTTTATTCCAGTTAAAATATGCTGTGTCCTTTCTGTTCTGGAATGCAGATGTTCATTTATAGCCTGCCATTTCTTTTTTAAAATCTGTTTATATTTCAACTCTTTTAATAGTATCATAATGTTTTCTTATTAAAAAGTAACAGAGTTGATTTCCCACTGCTTGAACTACAGTATAGAGTCACATTTGTCCCACTTAATGCTTAACATAACGAGAACTCATGAAAGAATGCATTTCTATATTGTTTTAAATAATTTCTCTGCTAGTTTTAACAATGTTATTAGAGTGACTTGTACAATATCACTAGTAAATATGCATATCAGCCAACAGCACTAGAGGTTTTCAATGTTTCTCTGTAATGTATCTCTGCACCTTGTATACAAGATTTTTTGCCATTTTGGAACCAGCTGCAGATTCTGTTCAATGGCATCATGTTGACTGGTTTGGAGAGTTAATTTTCCCCTCCCCCTCCCAATCTTTCACTGTGATTGAAAACAGAATAAAGCTGATGTTGGTTTTTGGAAACAGCAATTCTGCTGAACCTATATGTCAGGGATGTCAAACTCAATTTCATTGAGGGCCGCATCAGCATTACGGTTGCCCTCGGGGCTGGGTGGGTGTGCCAACTGTGGGTGCGGCTTACTGGGTGGGCGTGGATAGAATGGGTGTGGCCTACTGGGTGGGTGTAGCAGCTCTACATCGTTCGTGTCAATGGGGGGGCCTGTGGGGGCCTGGGCAGGAGTGGGACAGATCTGAGGGTCTCTGGAAGAAGGGCCAAGGCATGGTCCACTGTTCCTCTCAGGCCATGGGGGGGCTGGATGGTGGTGCAGGCTGCCTGGAGCCCTGGGCAGCAGAGGTCAAATGCCCAGCCTGGCCCTCGAGCACCCATGGCACCAAGCCCAGCACCACTTCCCCAAGGGGGCCCAGCTGCACTTACCTCCTCTTCCACCTGCACTTACCTCCTCCGAGAGTCTGAGCCAGGTGGCGCGAATCCAAAAAGAAACATGACGACACCCAGCCCCCAGCCTGCCCAGTCTCAGCAGGCAGCGAGGCGCTCTCCTCCCAGTGCCGAGAGGTTGAGCCGGGCAGTGCGAAGCTCGTCAGCTTTGTACCTTGCTGCCTGCTGAAACTGGGCAGGCTGGGGGCTAGGTAGCATTGCACTTCTCATCAGATTCATGCCACCCTGCTCAGCCTCTCAGCGCTGTCAGGAGAGCACCGCGCTGCCTGGCGAAACCCCTCTCCTGGAGCCCATCAAGCCGGATATGTGAAGTAGGCCAGGGCCATTTGTTTTCCACTTCCAGGCAATGGTTCATTTCTTCATTCCTCACAAAGGGTGACACCTCCCCAGCATGCACCCAGCAGGGCCTGGTTCCTCACTGTTTCCAGGCAGCCTTGTGGAGCTAAGACTGAATGCAGTTCAGCATAGATGGCCACCACAAAATTGTACATTGGCTCCCTCCCGGCCGGCCTGGGCCGTTCCCTCACTATTTCCAGGATGGCTTTGCGGGCCACATGAAACCACTTCGCGGGCCGCATCCGGCCCCCGGGCCTTGTATTTGACATGTCTGCTATATGTGGTCATTTTCTGATGTCTTGCTTCACTATATACCTTGCAATGTCTGGACTTCACTTTAACTGCTTTGCTGAGAAATCACTTAAACCACTGAGGAACCACTTAGGTTTGCTATAAACCAGTGTTTTTCAAACCTGGCTATTTTAAAATTCTTCAATTCCTAGTTAATATGCTGGAAATTCTGGGATTTGAAGTCTGTCATGTCCTAAAGTTGCCAGGTTTCAAAAACACTACCGTAAACCAGGTTCTATCTTAACCTTGGAGTAAGAAAAGTAATATTGCCTCTGTGCTTAATTCAAGTTGGCAGCATATTTGCACATTGTGTTAAATTATAATATGGTTAGTTTGGTTTCATTTTAAGATGTGCTGTGAATCCAGCCATTATAGCTTGGTGGGCTGTACAAACTCACTCAATGTTTTATTAAATGCAGATTTGTGAATCCAACTAGCTTAGCCTTTTTTTTTTTAAAGTTGCTCTTAAAATCAAGTCATCTCTGAGCTAGAATTCAGCTATACTCTGCATTTATTAAAAAACCCCAAAAACTTAAAATAAAAAGAAAGGCCAGTCATTTCCAAGTACACAGTTGGGGAAACAACTCCTTTTTATTAAAGTCCCCACATAAATGTGTGTTTTCAGGGAAAATTTAATTCTATAATTTTATTTTCATTATATGAGGAAGCTTTATAGAAATGGAAAGATAACCCCCTCTAACAATATATTCCTTTCATTTCTAAGGTTAGAACAACATAGTAAGTGCGAAACACTCTTCTCTAATGGAGGAAGATGCTACTTCTCTTCTAATTCCTGTGGGAGGTGATGAAAATGATCTTGGAGTCCTTAATATTCAGTTTAATCCAGAAGATCTAAAAAGCAAAAGGTGAAAAGAAATGTTTAATTATAGATTTCAATAATATTATGGATAGTTGGTGTTAGCAGTATTCATATTTTTAAAAAAAATCTAGTTATATAATATCTTCATCTTAATGTTATTTATTTCATTTTATGCTCCTTCATTATGTCTTAATTTAAATGTATAGTGATACCTTATACAGAATAGGGTAGCAACTATCTGTTCTATCTGGATATCTGCTGAATGTAAAATACAACACAACCATTAATTGTTGTTTCCAACTTTCAAGCAATATGATGAGTTTACTAAATTAGCCCTAATTGCCTGATGTCACACAAACAAACCACACTTAGGTTTGCATTGTCTTCTAGTGACTAATTTTCTAGGATTACATTGCCAAGCATGTTTTAGCAGTCTATTAGCATACTCAGTGAGAGATTGGGTTCTCTGTTCAACTTGAGACAAGATTTTAATAATAATTTGTTAAATACATCCCATTTACTATGTAAGGCAGACTGTGATCTCTAATTGAAGTTAAATGCGATCTGAGCTTTCTGTCTCATTGATACAATAAATAGCTATCTTTAACTCATTTAACTTAAATACTGCACCCCACAGTCCTAAGATATAATGTGTATTAAATGAATCCAAGAAATAGCTTTATAGAGAGATTTATTACCTAGTATATTGTGCAGACTCAGCCAATAGCTGAGTTTATATGTAATGTTTACCTGTAAAGTTTACTAACCACAATAGCTAAGTCATAAACCAAGCAAACCACATTATAGCTTAATGACACCTGCACACTGAGTGCAACATGTATTGCACTGAGTACAATGTGTCTTGCACTTCCAGCATTCCTCGGAAGAGCAGCCTAGCTTGAGAAAAAGGATTCTGCTTTAAATAGCTATATTTAAATAAACTTAGTTCTGTGGAACTGTTCTAGAATAAGAATAACTGCCTGGAACATGGCTTATTGCTAAGATGTGTGTCACCTTAAATTGTAAATAGTCATCCCCTGGCTATGTTTATTGTTTGATGATGTCCAGCTGCTATGTGTGGTTTTTTTTTTATTATGTATTTTATCTCTAGCTCCCTAGAGTCACGTATGTGAGGTGGGAAGCTATATAAATTGAATAAATAAAAAGAATGCTTCAATTCTTAATTAAATGAACACAAATAATGTGACTATTGAATGAGAAATCAGAAAAAGTAAAATCTTGATTTTTAAAAAAATCTTGTTTAGTGCCTAAACTTAAATATCTGAGATATCTAGAATTGAACTATATTTTACAACTTCATCATTGTAATATCTGATTTCATGACTTTTATATCATTGTTAAAAATCTATGGAAACCCTAATTATATTTTGAATAATTATTAGGACTGCCAGTTTTCTTCTTCCTTATGATTATGTGCCATCAAACCATTTTTGACTCCTAGCAATAACCTAGATTGTTGTTCTACTTGGCGATTTATCCTTAGTTTGGCCTTTCGGATCTTCTAATGGTGCACCCATTATCACTGTAACTAAGTTTATCCACTTTGCTGCTGATCATTGTCTTCTGTTTCCTTCCATCTCTCCCAGCTTTGAACTTTCTCCAGAGATCTGGGCCATCAGATAATGTGTCCGAAGTAGGATAATTTGAGCCCAATCCTTTGTGCCTTAAGTGACAATGCTGGGTTGATTTCAATAATAGTGATTTAAGGTTTCATAGTAATCTGAAGCCCTAATCAGTTAAATACACAAAATCTCATTATGTGACAAATAACAACACCGGCTAAAACTTTTACATTTGTATTTATTTATTTTATTTAATTTATATCCCGCCCTTCTCCCTGGCGGGACTCAGGGCAGCTCACAGCATATTAAAACACATAA